>CM022757.1:32506267-32631267 GCA_012411365.1 Ameiurus melas | reverse complement strand
CCAACCAAAACACAAACACAGGCACAAACACAGGCACAAACATAACCTGAACACAATGATTGAGCAACTAAATGAAGAAAACACACAGCTTAAATAAGGTAACTAATCACGAAAATAACAAACAAGTGAGCATGATTAACAAAAGAGTGTCGTTCTGAAAACAAATTTTAAAAACCTCATGTGTCTAATTCTCAATTTGTCTTCAGTATCTTAACTTTAACTTATCCACCCCCTTTAATTACATAATCTTCTTCAAAAAGTCCCTTCCTCCAAAGCGTGACAGGCTTCTCAATGTTGTGGTTTTGGTAAAAGTTGAGGGAGGTTCTGTAACCACTCACCCACCCACTGGGCTTGTGCAGGGGTGGAGAAGTCTAGAGTCTTTAGCGCTATTTCTGAACTCGGCTTTCAACCATGTCTGCTGAGAAATCCAGCGGTTACAATTGTTTAAAGAATGGCTTGAGCCCCTTTTTGACAGTACATCTGAGAAATGGTGAATTAAAAAGCAGAGTGCAACTGGAGCTCTTGAAATAGATCAATGCCACCTAGTATGGTCAGTTTAGTGGACAGATGGACTTTCAGTATCAAAAATCAGAAGTATTCATGTGTATAAAAATAAGGGCTTGGGTATATAGTCAAAGAAGATCAAGGTCAAATTTGCTGTATGTTTGGTAACTTGCATTGAGTGTAAATGTGCGAAGTGCACTCACAGCTATGGCATATCTGGTGATGTTGCGATTCTCGCAATTGACCAGTGCATCAGGAAGCTCGTCGCCATCATGTGACTCTCCGTCTGTCACCACAATCATCACCTTAGTGGCTCCATCTCTCGCTCCTCTTTCCGCACTGAATGCCTCTGTGCTGTAGAGTGAGAGTTTCAAGGACATATTAACAAATATATTTTCTTTGCTCTCATTTAAATAAAAGATGAATTCAAGTTAATGTCTCTTGATGTTATTAAAAAAACTCCCAGACTAAAAATGTTGGCTCTTGCGTGTGTGATAATCTAACTCTGTTTAGAAGCTTGACTGTCTATTTTTCTGTATAATTCTAACATCCATAAAAAAAAAAATCTGCAAAATTTTATAGCCATCACACACATGCATGTACATTCCATCCTGTTTGTGTGACCTTGACCAGCATCTTAAAGCGGAAAGTGCGTGGCGACCTCAGTGTTACTCAGCTCAGTGATTTTCAGGAGGCTGTCCAGATCTTGTCTATATATATCACAGCGGCTCTCCGCAAGAGACGCCAAGTTTGAAAACACCAAGTGGCCTCCCGTTTAATTACAGAGAGAGAGAGAGAGAGAGAGAGAGAGAGAGAGAGAAAGCAAAAGAGACGGACGATGCATAGGGTGGAGAACAGAATAGGACTGAATAAAATAGAATACAATAAATGAGAGGGGGGCAATTAGAAATGTTGAAGGGGAGAAACAGGGATAAAAGGGAGAACTTTGTGTTAAGGATTGTATTAAGACCTCAAACTACTTCCCAGAGGGGTTATAGAAAGACAAGCCCATATCACAGACACCGCATGGGAGTGTCATGCTCATGACATCAGATCTGAAGAAAAGAGGCATCTAATGTGGTTGATTCATGAGAAACAACACACAGAGGCACAACACACAGAGTAGTAAGGGATGGATGAAGGAAAGTGGTTAGGTTAATTAGTTAAATCAGAGAGAGTGAGGAGACACTTTCAAATTGAGAATATGTTACATTTAGGAAGAATATCAATGGCCCAAATGCAGTGTGTTATTTGTATTAGATGCTGGACGTTTTCCAGAGAGTTGTACAAAGCGATTGATCAAGTCAGAGAAAGTAAGGCAGTGTTAATTGGGGTTATTTAAAGCCAGTACAGGACTTTAAAGAGTGCTCCATCTGGAGAAATGTGGTTTTCACTCATGCTGCGTATACTTTACTGCGTGCATGAATTAATTTGCATGCTTGACATTTAATATATACTCTTTCATTAGAATGGATCTACAACTAAAATGTGGTTAAACATTGCGAGAATGTATATGTGTGTGTGTATACATGAATAGTATGGGTCTGTGTGTTTGCACAGCTGCAGAGGCTAAAGCTAAGTCCGGAGTACAGTAACCACACCTGCAGCTATGCTGACCTAGCATCCTCTTACCCTCTGGTCCTCCCTCAGCAACAGCAAACATTAATATTAGCACAATCTGATGACCCACCTCATCCCACTAATGCTTATACTTCATCAACAGAGAAAGAACAAGAAATCTAGCGCGATTAAGTATTAATATAAGAATTTAATCTAAATGGGTTTGTATTACTGTATTATTTTGACTCATTATAAATTGTTGTCTACTACAATAATGTGAATTACATGAATGGTATACCGTGTATTAGGTTTAATATATGACGTTGTCCTTTGCATATTAATATTATATATTTTATATTTTTTGTTTAGTTAGTTGGTTAGCTGGTTTCATTGCCGTGATGAATTTTTCAACATAATCTTTATCCCTTGTATCTGTAGCACAGGTTTTCCTGTACTAAGAAAACAAAAGAAAAATTGTTGAATTGTAATTCACATAATAGAAGGCTAGGGACAGTTGTTGAGCTCTGTTAATAAAAACATACAACTATACAGTATAACACAAATTCTTCATTTCCACCTTATACCTTAACAACCAGGGTCTCAAGACATGAAAGAACATCTTACAAAAGCTGTTCTTATGTAGTTTTATGTAAGAGAAAACCTGGCTAATGTCTGAAGTGTAAAGTAGGGTAAAAGACTGACAAAATAATGGCATACACACATAAATACACACTAATATGTAGTAAACATACACAGACCGACAGTGACAGTTCCGAGCAAGAGCAAGATATAAAACATGTAATAAGTGTATGGTTGTTCATACTGTGGAGACTGTATGCACTGCCTGTAACAGGGTTATAGATGATATTCCCAATTAGCCATGATGGCAAAACTTTGTTCTACAGTAACTGCATTACCCCTAGCTCTAAATTGTTGTAACCCTCCTCAAACCTTGGGAAGCAGCTATGAAAGTGCTCTTGGCTAAAGCAGTGGTTGGTAATGGCAGCGATTTCACTGGCTCTGCTTTCGGAAGAAAAAAAAAAGCACACAAAATGTAGAAAACCACAGCATTGCTAGTATGCAGAACATCAAAATATGGACAGATGTTTTGCCCAAATTGTGTGCATTACATAGAAATCAGTGCAACATTAAATACCTTATATAGCCTGATATAATGAGCATGGCTGACAGCGAGTCTGCAGTTAACTGACATGGCTCTGTTAGTCCAAAGATACAGTGGTTTCATGAAATCTCTATCTGGATTACAGCAGAAACTGCACGGGTATTGCTCTTTTAATTGGTTAATCCAGATGAGGCTAGAATAAAATTTGTCACGCTTCCTGCACACAAAACTCATGTAAGGTTTAGAGTCTAGCATCTGTGGAAAAAATAGAGGGAAAGAATTCTGATAAAGGATGAAGAACAATAAATAAAAAGAAAGAAGTATAACTAAAATAGAAAACTTGACGGAAGTCCATGCATGTTTTTGTGCATGTCTCTGGGGTAGCTATAGTGTTACAGCTCCTGGAATGTGTTCTTTAGAGGTACTGAGTCAATGACAAAGGTACTATTGAGTTCTCCAGTTCCTTATGTACACACATAACACCGGTTCTGAAAATAAAAAATCTGACACACAAAAAAAACCAAGAAAGAAATTATAGTAATAAAGAGAGAGATGCTGAGAATGATTGGAGAGAATGATTGACAGTCATACCAGGCCATATTTATCGCATCTGCGGTGCGAGTCTCTCGCCCTTCCTGTCGATTGATGTTCTTGGCAGCTTCCACCACTTCCTCTGTCGTCTGATAGTCCTTAAGGGACCACTCGTGAACTGTGATCTCGCCATACTGCATGATGCCCACCTGAGAAAAAAAACACACACACACACACACACACACACACAGATACACAAACATTTCAGTTAAACTGAACTTTAGCACTGAGTGTGCATGCCAGTCACCAGGCAGGTTTGGTCAGACTGACTGCACAGTCTCTTCTCACTACATCATGCCAAACCAAACACCTCAAAAATTCACAATGGTTCCGGGATAAGAAAAGCCACACAAAGCAGAAGCATTTACCCAGTTTGCTCTCACACAGTCTAGTGCCTATGAAGAAACATGTGCATGGCTTGGTTACTACTGTCCTTACTCAGAGGCCATGGCATGCTGACAAGGACACATAACCAGTGGTCGGTTTCACTCTGTCTGTCACGTATGTACACAACAAACACACATGCACACACATTTATAAGATCTAACTTTTGCTCCACTGTCATTTTCCACAACATATACCATAGCTCCTGTCCATTCATTTTAACATGGCCATTTATTGCACAGAGTTTGCCAGCTCTGTTTCACTTTGGGATCTTTTCTTCCTCAAAGACAGGCTTCTGGCTGTATTACACGGACACACACACACACACACACACACACACACACACACACACACACACACACACACTCCAAGCTCTGCACTTAATAATCCAGACCTTACCATTAAAAGGTTCAGTCTTATCCCAGACAGAAGTGTAGTTACAGAAGTGTAGTTTATTCTGAATAGATAATGATCTAAGCTTAAGTTAAGGATGTACATTGGCTTGCATAAGTATCCCCTCCCACCACTTTCCAGATAAAGAGGGCATTATTCAGAGATACTACCATCATCATGCTTCACTGTGAGGGATGGTGTTCTCAGAGTGATGAGCAATGCTGAGGTTTTCTTTGTATAAGTTTTAAAAACTACCCCCCCTTTTCAAAATCATGGGCTGTTTTGGTAAGTGGCGCACTTATATAGCGCTTTTATCCAAAATGCTTTACACTGTGTCTCAATCACCCATACACTCACACACCAATGGCTCTGCTACCATGCAAGGCGCTAACTTGCCATCGGGAGCAACTTGGGTTTCAGTGTCTTGCCCAAGGACACTTCGGCATGTGGAGTCATCCGGGCCGTGGACAACCCGCTCTACCACCTGCGCCACAGCCGCAGATTCATTGGGTAGATTCATGACATATAATCCCAATTAAGTCATTTTCGGTTTCAGAATGTACCTCACAAAATGTGGAAAAGCTTAAGGGGGTGAATACTTACGTAAGACACTGTATTAACCACTGAGTTTTATTTAAATGTACTAGTAATAAAATAAGAAGCTTATGCATAGCCTGCTTTGTCGTCACAGTTGCAGCATATATTTTATTAGTATTTATAATATCCAGTGCTATTGTCTTAATTCTACCTATATTTAGTGGACAGGTTAAGAGTCATGAATTTTGTTGTAATCAAAACTCTCGACATTTGCAAAGTCAACAGTATCCAAATTCTGTGCTTGTGTCAATATGAGAATTTGATTCGATAGTCTGATCAACAAGGCAATTGGCCCTTTTTAC
Organism: Ameiurus melas; assembly: GCA_012411365.1. Taxonomy (NCBI): domain Eukaryota; kingdom Metazoa; phylum Chordata; class Actinopteri; order Siluriformes; family Ictaluridae; genus Ameiurus; species Ameiurus melas. Next base: position 32,625,813 of record CM022757.1, on the reverse strand, counting down.
TATTATAAATTAACCTGCAGGCCACCCTGTTACACCAACCTTTTTTGGACATTACCCCACTCATATTTTAATCAGTGAACTGTTTTTTTTTTTTTTCTAATAAGATCTTTGACTCTGAATATGTTGCATTGAATATGATATGTTAGAACAGGGAATGCACAAAATGTTGCACTACTGTGCTCTTAGCACCCAGCTCTACAGGTAGATCCACAAAAACAGGTTATATAAAAGTCCACCTTAACCCACACACACCTGCATCTGCTCTGGGCTGATGTGGAACTTGCTGAGGATGTTCTTGAGGAAGTTCTGCACCTCAAACCAAGGGTAGATACTGTTAGAACCATCCAGAACTATTACTATGTCCATGTACGTAGTACATCCTGGAACACAAGCAAACATCCATTACAATCTTTAACAAATCAAAATCAAAAATCAAACCTTATAATTAGTTTAGCTGTTTCTGGACTTATTGGAGTGTTTTTTTTTTGTTTTTTTTTTTTTTTACATTTTAGCTTAAATTGTACATGTCATTCTCACTCTGTGCAGTGGGGGCGATGGTCTTTGTAGGCTCCAGGTCATTGTCAACAGATGCACAGATTCCCGTGCTAAAGAGAGATGTGCCACACTCCTGAGACCAAAGCGGGGCACAGGCCTGAAAATGCACACACACACACACACACACACACACACACACAACACTGTTGCAGTAATTTTGGCAATACTACGGCCAATAAACCTGTAGAAAATACCAGTCAGAGTATCCATCCATCCTTTTTCTGTACCTTTTTCAGGTCATAAGACACCCTAGACAGGGCACAATATTAACACATCAATTCACACACTGCGGACAATTTGGAAATACCAATCAGCCTACAATCCAGGTCTTTGGGCTGCGGAGGAAACCGGAGGAAAAGCCCAAAGCATTGGGAAAACTTACAAGTTCTGCACACACAGGGCAGAGACAGGATTCAAACCCCCAAGCCCAGAGATTCGAGGCAAATGTGCTAACCACTAAGCTACCGTGCCCCCCAACCCCAATCCAAGTGTTTTAAATCAATTAATATTTATTTGCATGAAGGACACCGTTTGACTTTTCAAGTTAAATTCACTGCATAAAAGGTCTCTCGTGTTTGAGTTTATTTATGGCTGAGGACAGCTTCATGTTATACAGTCAGAGCTATTGCTGTTTTCCATAAAGACCAAGGCTGTGCACAGAGGAATGCAAGGACAAGAAGATAAAGGAGGTATAGCTCACATGGAAAATGAATAATAAGCATTGGGAACAAAGGGAAAGGAAGTAAAGTGGATAAAGAAAAAAAGGAACAAATAGACAGGGTGGAGACAATTGTTGACAAATGTTGGTCTTTGTCATAAATGCTTTAGCAAAATTGGAAACCGCACTCCAATGAAGCAATTAAATTGGGTGAAATAGAGAGAAAGAATGAAAAATAATGTGCAAAAATATTTACGTCTTCAAAGCACACCATTTATTTGACTGAAAAACCAAAGAAGACCAGAGCAGGAGTGAGAAAGATAGAGGTTAAGATAGAAAGGGAAAACATAGAGATGAAAGAAACAAAAGTGAAGTGTGGTCGTGGGTCAGGGAGGTATGGAAGGAGTAGCTGGGAAACAGAGAAAACAATCTAGCCCACTCACTCCCTGTTATTGTGAATTCCACATATTTGAAAATGATGAGGGGAGAAAGAATGAGGCAGAGAGATGAAGAGAGGCAGAGAAAAAGAAAGAGGTACAAAAAGAGGGAGACAAAAATAGAGACAGAGAAAGAGCAAGAGGTGCTATGGCTTTTGCAAGGCCTGTCATTACAAAGATCTAGAGTCGTGTTCCAATCCTGTTATAGCCCTGACCGCAGCAGGAGCCATTCAATGTACGCACATGCATGGATACACTGACACACAAGACCACGGGAAGAGTCATTCGAAGAACACAAAACCCAAGCATATTCAAACTGGCCTATAATGTACAATAATACAAATATGTGGTGATGTTTCAACAGCACGCAGAGTGATTAGCTAAACTGAATGACTTCTATCTCTGTACAAGGTTCTCGCTCTCTCAGACACACACAAACACACTCTTACTCACTTCCTTAGGCAAACATTCCCCTTCTCCCCCGAGTGAATTATACATACACCATACAACCATTTCTTGGTTACACACATGCATTGGAAGCAGCCAGCCAGCAATTCCCTCAAACCCTCAGTGGAACAGCTCCACTACTGGAATGAGATGGCTCGCTATGTCCTGTCCTACACAGAAGCCTGTGTTTGACTGTGCAAAGCAAGATAGAGCGTGTGCGCGCGCTAGAGAGAGAGAGAGAGAGAGAGAGAGAGAGAGAGAGAGAGAGAGAGAGAGAGAAAGACTGTGTAATTAGGTGTGTGAATTATATTTAAATACACTTTGTCTGTCTGGGGTTAGGAGAGGTTTCCTAAGCCTGGCTAACATCTGCCTCCGCCTGTTTCCTTGCTCACCATGAGGGGTGTGGTGTTTACTTTAGCCTGAGTTAACTTGAACTGGGTCAGTTTATATAAAAATATAAAGATATAAATCAGCACAGTAACGCAGAGGTTATCGTCTGGAGGCGAATTTAAGCAAACTGAGCTCTGCATTGGATCCTTTATCTATCCCACTATGCCACTTTTAATCGCCTTTCACTGGTCACACAAGCACATGCTCATTTCCTACTTATTAATCCAACAATTATTCATATCGACTCTCCCAATATATTATCATCCGATGTCTATCTATTATCCAGATACTCCAGCTAAATACACTTTTTAGTTACTATTTCTTTGCTCTCAAAGGAACACATGACCATAGAGGTATATTTACTACAGAAACCCCAAAATGACAAACATCATTAACAATCTATTGAGTCAGACAGAAATATAACTAAATAGAAATATCAATTATAGAGAGAGTTACAAAGAAAGTATTTTACAAAAATATTAACTTTTCAACTTCTCGCTCACTTTCAGTAAGCACTTTTTCACAGTGGATCCGGAGCCTACCCCAGGAACACTGGGTATGAGGCAAGAGTACACCCTGGATAGGAGTAATTTATTGTAGCCAGTCTATCTACTGGCATGTTTTTGGGAGAAGGAAACTCACACAGGACCCAGGGAGAACATGCACAGAAGACCTGAGTTAAGGATTGAACCCGGGACCCTGGAGCATCTGAATCAGAATAGATTCAATACTGTCAGTATCAGTCTCTGTCTATAAGAAATCTACTGCTGTGTTTTAATACTGTGGGTTTACTAAACTGCAGTTAAAGCAATATAAGACTTCATATATGCATATATATATTCATATATATAGGTTCTGTAAATGTTCTGTTCGACACCCCAATTCTGAATGAATGATGATCTATATACTGTATAGATGAAGTAAGAGGGTAAAAAGAATGTTGCTAGTAATTCTACAGCATATGCTGTGTTTGAATGCTCTGTTAAAAAAAAACAATAAAAACACCCCTGCCTTCTCCCCTGTCTAGGGTGTACCCTGCCTTGTGCCCGATGCTCCCTGGGATAGGCTCCAGATTTCCCCGCGACCCTGAAGGAAGGATAAGCACTATAGAAGATGGAATGAAGAATTATGACCAAACCTAAACGCTCCAACAGTTTTTTGTAATTTAGTTGGTTCTATTCTTGCTAAATTTTTGTTGAAATTTTGTCTGTGCAGTGACACCTTCTTCACTGCACCTTCACCATAAGAACTGCATGGGTTACACCACTGAAATGAATAGCATGTGGTGCAAGCAGACATGTACATAATGGTTGATTAGTAATCCCACAGCAGCAACATTCCATTCTGTCCCTAAAACCCATGAAGAACCGCAAAACTATTACAAGGGAATTCCAATGTATTAAAGTACTTCAGGAAAAATTATTTCCCAGCCTGTCCCTTTAGAGTGGCAAACTTTATCATCTCATGACTAAATCTAATCTATAAATAATACAATGAGGTAAAAGCTTAAAACACATGCACATGCATTTCTATTGGTATGAAAATACTGAATTCTGAACCAGACAAATAATAAATAATAATAATAAAATAAATTCAAAGCAAAGGTAAAATCATGATAATGATTCAAATGTTTGATGTAAAATTCAAACTAACACATGTCTGGGGGAAAAAAAAAGATCTCTGCAGGTTTACCCTCAAGGCTGAAACATTTAAAGAAATCAAAGGGAAATGCGATCCCACACTAAGTTACTTTATCTAGTAATTCTTATAATTTAATTCAAATTTTAATTTATTTAATTTCATTCTTGCAAATTTTCTGACCAATTATTTGCTGTTAAGACCATTAAAAACATAATATTTTGCCAAAGAGTATAGGCATTTTTCCTGGCCAACTTGGTTTTTGCCATACCACTATGAACAGCAGGTCTCATCTGATCTTGAACGCTAAGCTGGGATGGACTGGTTAGTATTTAGAACAAGGTCTTCAGGATATACCAGGCAGTGTAAGCATTTCAGCTAGTTGTTAAAAATACTTCATTTCAAAATAAAAATTATAAAATATTACATTCAGAGCAATTTCTGGGTTTTTCAGGATGTGGTGAAAATCTGTTTCATGCACGTTGTTCAGCTGTAGTAACCAATGAATTCTCACCATTTGTCATCATTCTTACCAGAAATCCATTGGGTTCATCCGGCGTAAGCGTCATGCCCAAGTGAGAGTTTTTCAGATTCCGTGACACATTCTGAAATGCACTGTCAGCTGTACACAGAAATAATTGTAAAGAATTTTACACTTACTTTATTTATATATTTATACTCCCGGCATTAAGCCTATCTGTACGAGATTCCTCATTGTCTGAATTGTGTGTACATGAATGTTGATTCCTTTGTCATTTTCTCACCTAGATTCACTTTTGAGCAGTTGGAATTCAGTTCTTCTCCCACAATACATTTATAAATGTCTCCCTTCCTGTTATTGGGTAGACCATCCCATGGAGCACCAACCAACATCCTGTGGCACAGAAACGCATTGCCAACTATGAAATACCAACAAAACAAATTCCTATGAAATTTACATATACATATTACATACAGGTTATATTTGTATATACAGTCTATATGTGCCGGTCTGGGACTGGGACCTTTTACTAAAACAATGTGGTTTTAATTTAGGTTACTTTCTAACCTTGCTTTGATTGTCTTCCTGCAAAGATCATGCTGTACAAGTTTAACAGTTTAACAAACACAGCAGTGAAAGCAGTCAGTCTGCCTAAAAATGTCTTAAACCTTGCTAGCTAGGTATGTTTTTCTCAAGATTTGAGCAGGTTGTTGGATGGCTACAGTACTTGTCATAGCGAAATGTACTACTCAGTTCAGTTTGTAATCAGATGTCGGGTGTCAAACATCTGTGATGCTCCTGCGCTGTCACGTCATCATTAAAACAGAGAAGAACATGTACTGTACACACTCTGTACAGATGACAGTGGGCAAAGTTTAAATAAAAAATACTTAAATGACAATAAAAAGACATAAATAAGAATAAATTTAGATCAACAGAACTGAACTGTCTGAATTAACCAGTGATTATGACCCCACTGATATTAGTGTGAACAGAGAAGAGACAATGATGAGACTAATATTTAAATCCCATGAGTGACTTTTACCTCAGGTAATGAGACACAGTCATGTGGATGATACTAGTAATCGAAACCCATTTCCTATTGTGAACCTAGAATTCTTTCAAATTTGGCAGCAGTGTTGTGTTTTATCTAATAAATAATTAGCTTAAAATGTAGAACATTCTGTAATTTAATTTCATTTGAATGAATCTTCAGTTTTGGGAGAGAACCAATCTACAACTTTGCTTTTGATTAAGAGATTAAGACACATGTAAAAGAGGAACATAATTCAGTTCAGGAAAACATATAGAACTATTTATAGTAGAGAATGTCAACATTTTTAGCATGTGAATGGTATTCCCAGGCTACTACCCAATTATAGGTTCCATCTCTCACCCTTAAAGGTTCTATAGTGTGTCAGTCTGGGGAAACTTCAAAGGTTCTCTTCAGGGTTCTATTTAGAACCCTACAAGAAAGAGGTTCTCTTTCAGAAAGGGTTCCAAAAGCGAGGAACTATTCAAAGAACAATTTTTATATATTAATGTATATACGTGTGCCAACTAAACACGAGTATTACTTTGACTTCACTGGAAAAGTCTTAAAGATTACATTGGAAATGTTCTCCAATGTTTATTTATAGATGAACATTTGTGTTACCAAATGTTTGGAGTGTAAATATTTTATAGTGAGGTAAAGCGGGGAAAAAACAACCATAGGGGAACCAGTGAGAAAAACAGAGAAGACCCTTTTGCCAGACACTGTCAGTTATTTCAATTATACCACAATGCTGTTGAATTCTCAAATTGCAGTGATAAGAAGGTGTTGATTAATCTTCTACTGTATAACATTACAGCTCTGACAGTAGCACCAGCTGTAATTCAAATGATAGGTTTATATTAATTCTCCCATTCTAATATGTTATTGTTTCCACAGTAACCGCTCATATACAGGGACTTGTACAGTATAACAGGCAAGCTACCTAATCTACGTGCAATAATAAACAGGTTTTATTTAACAAAGATTTGTCATGCTTCTGTGAAAACATTTAAAGCTTGTGTGAAAACATTTATAACTGAAAACATTTTTAACTGAAAACAGGAACTAACTAATTTCACATACATTACACAACATTAAATGTAACTACAAACATATTAAAAAATATGATGTGTTGTTCTTTGATTAATAAAACATTTTATTTGCTGATAAAATGCTGTAAAGGAAAAACACACTTTGGATGGTAAAGGTGCCAGGCCATCATTAACTATTTTCGTATAACAGCATGCCCTGTCCTATTTGATTCCTTAATTAATTGCTTATAAGCTTACAGAGTTTATAATTATACAAATCATCCGAGCTCTAGCTTATCCTAATTCTCGGATAGAATAAATTCATTCACCACAAAAGTTGAAACCAACCATTATAGATGACACTGAATACTCACATTTTCTCTCCCCCAACTTCATGCTGTAGCACAGAGAAGCCAAACAGAGCGTCCTCTGCCCCGCTGAAAATGCGTGGCTGGTTCACGTCAATGTTAAAACATTGGCACAGTCCTGGATGAGACATAAGGAGAAAGACAAGCAGAATGAAGGGCAGAAGCAAAATGCATGATTATGCTAAGAAGGAAAACAAATTACAGATGCTACTGTAATGTAGTAATGTAGTAATGTAAAAGGAAAATGAGACGCTGAGAGAAAGGACAGGACAAAAGAGAGAGAGAGAGAGAGAGAGAGTGTGAAATGCATGTCACCTATAGTAACTACTGAACATAGAAGCTCCCTGTATTATACACAGACATTCCTTTAATACATGAGAGAGAGAAAAAACAGTGTGTGTATGTGTGTGTGTGTGAGAGAGAGAGAGAGAGAGACAAAGCAAGTTTTTTATACCACTAGCCACATAGATTAAAACAACTTCAACCAGTAAAAGCGCAGTGAAAATACATAACACATAGCAGAATATTTTCTTGATTGCATTCTATCTGTAAAAACAAAAGCACAACCAACGAGGAATTCAGTATACCACAGCAGTGTGTGTGTGGTGTGCTTTTTTTTTTTTTAACTTATACGCATGCAGGCGAGTCATTCCCTCCGGTCAGAGCTCTGCTTTGGTTGGGTTTCAACGGCCTGTTTACTCAGAGACAAACATTAAAAGGCAGAGATTCAGAAAGACGGCAGGCAGAGCCCCAAACCCCATCAACCTCAAACATGATACTGCCATGGGTCTCTCTGTTTCCTTTGAGATGTTTGTACTGGTTATTTTTTGGGAAGGAGAAGGTGCAATTTAAAGAATCCTTTATCTCTTTTTTATATATGTATATAAAATGATGTGCAGTTCTCCATTATAACTTTCCCTTTCATCCAATGCAGACTTTTTAATGTTTAATTCTCTCTCGCCATGTCCCATTTCAATGTTTCACTGTCTTCCTGTCCTCCTCTCTTAATCTGTTTCTCGTCATCTGTCATGTCTACTTCCCACCCTGCCCTCAGCCGTTTATATTGCCAAGCCATCAACTTTATCAAAACTCTAGTTAATAAGTAAACTTTTCTCTTTACTCAGACTTTTGAGAAATAAGTGTGTTGTTTCTTAACTTCCTGGGCCCTATGAGTTTTTTCTTGTTCCCTGTCTAAAAAAGCATTGTCATGACAACTGTAAACATTTATGCAGTGTGGTGGTGGATGGCTCCAACAGCAGAACAGATCTCTCCACATGCATGTACACACTCTCTCAACTTCACCCACATCAGCAATCAATTACTTGCATCACCTCCTAAAAACTAAGATTTAACCTTTGGTCTCTGGTCCTCACTAAACCTAACCATGAGCCAAAGCTCAGAACTGACCATGCCCCTGGCAAAGTTACTTTTCAGCACACTTTATTCCTTAACTCTTAAGCGATAATTAACTTTATCGCTAATTTTCCTATTGGACCTCTTATTACTGGATTTATTTTCAGTTAGGCACCACTACTTTTGTATGGCTCCAAACAGAGAATATACATTTACCGTCCACTTTATTAGGAACACACACATGTATATTCATGCAGTTATATAATCAGCCATCATGTTTCCAGTCTTCAACTGTGAAAATCCCAGAAGATCTACAGTTCCTGAAATACCGGTACTCAAACCAGCCCATCTGGTTCCACCAACAACCATGGCATGGTTAAAGTCACAGAGACCACACTTTACCCACTCTGATGTTTGATGTGAACATTAACTGCAACTCGTGACCTGTATCTGCATGATTTTATGCACTGTGCTGCTGCCTCATGATTGGCTGATTGGTTAACTGCATAAATGAGCATATCAAGTGAGGATATCTGTAATAGAAACTTATTTATTATGTGCTGCTCAGTCTGTGTTTGAAAAATCATAATGCCTGACAAAATGTTTGGGCGACAAACAAAATACTAAAATATAACAAAATATATATTTTCAAATCATGTTGATATGGACAATAAACACAGAATTATGATAAGTTGATGTTAGATATGATACTGTACATGCTGTGGCGGTATGAACGTATGAAAGAACGGTTGACGAAACACCCATGCATGTAAGGGTCAAAGGTCAAGCATATCATTACTTTTACCCCTAATTTTTACTAACTTACCCCTTAGTTCTCACAGTATTATGTCCCACAACCCTATATTCCCCAGAGAAACAGCACGCCAACCCTGAGTTCCTGGGCCAAAATTGGCCCCAAAATCAACATTTTAATTTGAACATTTTTAGGCCTTGAAACAACTTATAATAATGTATTTGTGTAATATTACTTTGAAAATGAAGCAGTTCAGTGTTTTTACTCCACTTAGAGAACAATTCTTAACTAGAGAAATTACAAAAAATATTCGCTAAAATCCTTATACTTATTTAGAAGTACTTATTTAGTTAACTTCTACTATTACACCACAAGTTTATCAACAACATTCACGCGTATTCAGCGTAATCTTCCGTGTAATTACCTTAATTTGACCTTCCAGGTCAAAAAATAATATATAAGTAAGGAATCATAGCTGAGTAAAGCCGCTATTTCTGACTTATGGGGATTTGGCATAGACAACCAAGCCGCTATATCGTCCTTACGGGAATAAGTCAAAGACGGGCAAGCCAGTTTTTCGGCCTTACGGGGTTAGTGGGTTAAAAACATATTCCTGAATGGGAACAAACAAAACTGACATCATAGGACTTTTGTCATTCATGTATTAACACCAAAATAAACAAACATAGAACCACTGCCAACACCATTGCCAAAGGGTGTTACTTTACCTATTTTCACACTAACTTTAGTCTCAGAATGCATCTTAAAGGAGAAGTTTGTAACTTTTTGAGGCCTTTCCTGTCTGCAGAATGGACCAACTATTCTTTTTTACCTTAACTGTATGAACAGCTAAACTCTGGGTGTCAGTATACACACTTTGCATGCATATCTACTTTGGCTGGCTATTTTTGTGCAGGGAAAATGCAACAATGATAATATGCCAATAATGCAAATCACAATTTATTTGAATAATCTTTATTAAATCTAAATGATTATTACATCTGTAACATGACTTCCTCTTCTCTCACTCTGTGCACTGGTGTTCCACATAGCCGTGTGCTCAGCCCTCTCCCTTACTCCCTACCTGTGCACCCACGACTGTGTTCCTGCTTATGGTTCTACCACCATATTCAAGTTTGGGGATGACACCACAGTGGCTGGCTGTATCAGCAATGATGATAAAAAGGCCTACAAGGTGGAACAAGGTGGAACACGTGACTAGCTTCAAGTTCTTGGGAGTACACATCTCCGATAATCTGACCTGGAGCATTAAGTTCACTGCCATGGTAAATAAAGTTGAATCTCATCTCTCATCTCATAACCACTTTAAAAATGGCCAACTGCGCCTTTAAATATCTCTTCTTTGTACCTAATATCCAAAATTACTTAGAGAGGTGAGCTTTGTGAAAAAAAGTATACATCTCAGTTCAAAACAAATACAGGCCAGAAAGTATGTAGATTAACATATAAGCGTTGAATTTGTCCTCTTTTACATAAAAATGCTTACCTATGCCAATGCATACCTGCAGAGACCACATTCAAACACAGCTGTGATGTCATTCTGAATATCAATGTAGAGTCCAGTAGTTCCAGAGTAAACTGACCTTACACTCTGTTCCACACGGGACATATTACTGCAGAATAATATCTACCTCTGGAATATGAAGCACTCGTATGCGATGGAGTAATACTTTAGAGTTTATCTCTTGCTCTCTCTCAATTTAATTTGTTTAAATTAGAAAATGCTTAATTGGCTTAAATGTTACAAACTGCATTAGCAATCAGACCTATAAAAATCACTTACAAATAAAAACATGCGCAGTAGTATACTCCCACCCCCAGCACTGACGGACAGGTTTCTGTGCAAGGCACTGGAAATGCAAATACAAAGGGAATTGTGATTCCGTTTGAATTTTGGCAGGTCCAATACGTGATGCAGAGGAAGTGAAATAGTAAACGGGGTAATTACTTTTCCTATTTCAATATGACAGGTTATGGGAAATGCAATTGCAAATGGACTTTGCTTTACCATTTGAAATTTGGCAGATATCGTAAGTCCGTGTAAATGAAAATACAAATGGTAATACACAATTTGCATTTTCATTTGAATGTCACAATTTGTGTCCACAAATAGACAACTCAATTGGAAATACAAACCCGTATGAAACACATACTGTACACTTGCTTAGCAATAGTGGCCAAAGTGGGGGTTGGACTGTTGGACAAAAAAGTGTTTTTTTACTTTTTTGTGACATTCTGTAATGTAATCCATTTTCTCTTCTCCTGCATCTTGGCAGAAACTCCTTTTCTCTCTATGGCTTCCCTCTAAACCTCTCCACAGGGTTAAATCAGCAGGAGATTCTCATCAACACATTATTACCTTATATATGGATTAATGATCAATACATCACCACGTAAGCAATGTCATGTTGCTATTTAGCCATCACGCATTGCTATACTGAAATGCAAGGGTAAAAGAGCTATACCAGTAATTATGCTGATAGAGACATGACTCACTTATTACTTTCACATCAGTTGTCCTCTCTCTCGCTCTCTTTCTCTCTCTCTTGCTCTCTCACTATATTTAAGATTTAAGTTTATTACACCTTGTTTCCTCTCTAATTCACTTCAGAAGCTTTCTCTCACAGACCTTTTCTCTTCAGCCTGTTTTCTGGGTATGTTCTTGCTGATGATGATTTATTCGCATCCTACCAGTCCTCATGAGAGGTGTGGGCTGAAAGAATGAATGAGGGGGGAGGGGGGTATTCCCTGAACCCGCACCTGTGTTCTTCATCATAGCTACATAGATACAGCATAACATAGCTAAACTTGTTCATCACAAGTTTCTACAGATAAAGTTCTGTAGAATCCATTAATAATACCATACATGACTCACTAAATACACACACACAAAAAACACACACACACACACACACACACACAATACCCAAATCCACCAGGGCTGGGCTTTATGCATGTAAATCACTTGACACAGTACGGTAGCTTTATAAACACTGGTCAGCTGCAGTCATGTGCATATAATAAAATATTCAGATGTGGCTTTACAGCAGCAATTAAAGATATTAAGCGTGAATCGGTATGTAATTTAATTCACCTGCAACAGTGCTGTTTACAGATAATGCGACTAAAACAGGAATACTTATACTTTAATTACACTTGTGTTTACGCAAGTATGACTTTAGTCGGATTAAGGTAATCAATAATCGCATGTTGTTAATCAGATACATGGTAGTGTCTTAATCAGAGTATTGTCTTAATCGGGTTAATATTGGATTATTGTTGTCCATGTAAACGTACTGATAGTCTAACATACACAAATAAATTACATCATTACGTAATATTTAAAAATATATATCATATATTTTTACAGAGTCATATATTTATGATTTTTATTATTCAAAAGGAGAACTGGTACACACCTACAGAAAAGAATGATGGGAGGTAAGATACCACTACTCCTATGAGTCTAATTTGAAGGCTAAGATGCAACTTTGCTCATAGTGCCACATATAGTACAAAGTTTCAAAGACAGCTAAAAGCCACAGTGTTGTATATGGAGTGTGTTGACCTCTGCTTCCACTGTGCATGCCTTTGTAAGTTTATGTTTATAATAAATAAAGAATTGAAAAATATATATGTTGTAGGTACTGAATTGTTGGAGTATGCTACTTTGCATTACCTATCAGTTCTTCAATAGGTAAGACAGCATTTGAGGAGCATCTGAGAAATAATTCATCAGTAGTTAGATATTACTACTCCAGTAGATATATTAGACTGTAATTATTGCACAGTTCATACTGACCTACCAACCAAATCCTTTATTATTATTTATTACGTACATAGGATTCATTAGTGGTGACTTAGGTGTTAATATACAGTCCCCTCTGAAACTATTGGAACATCAGTAGGTGAAATGCTGCTCAATTGGGTTAAGGTCTGGTGATTGACTTGGCCAGTCTATCAGAGGGGAAAGTGGAAGGTTTTAAAGTCCTTTGTTGAGATGGCAGTGTGTTTTGGATCATTGTCTTGCTGCATGATGAAGTTTCTCCCGATTAATTTGGATGCATGGTAAGTTGGCAGACAAAATGTCCCTGTAAACTTCTCAGTTTATTCCGCTGCTACCATCATGAGTTACATCATCAATAATGATTAGTGATCCTTTTCCAGATGCAGCCATGCAGGCCCAAGCCATGACACTACTTCCACCATGATTCACAGATGAGCTTATATGTTTTGGATAATGAGCAGATCCTTTCTTTCTCCACACTTTGGCCTTTCCATTACTTTGGTAGAGGTTCATCTCGGTTCCAAAACTTTCCTCTGTATTTCTTTGTGAATTCCAATGAGTGGTTTGCATCTTGTGGTATGCCCACTATATTTCTGCTCTTGAAGTCTTCTTTGAATGGTGGATTGTGATACTTTCACCTCTGCCCTGTGCAGGTTCTTCATGATGTCACTGACTGTTGTTTTTGTGTTTGTCTTCACAGGTCTCACAATGTTTCTGTCATCAACTGTTGTTTTCCTTGGCCGACCCATTCTGTGTCTTTTGCTCAGTACACCAGTGGTTTCTTTCTTTTTCAGGACATTCCAAAATGCTGTACTGGTTATGTCCCATGTTTGTGCAATGCCTCAGATTGATTTTCCCTCTTTTCTCAGATTCAAATGTTTTGCTTTTCTCCAATAGACATCTCTCTGATCTTCTTGTTGGTGTATCCTTTTTAACAACAAATGTAGTCTACACATGTGGAACTACAGACTAAAACCATGAGTAGATGTTCAGAGCTATTTATTATTTAAACAATCAACCTAACAGGACACACCTGGGTAACAAGAAACACATGTCAGTGACGTGTTCCAATATTTTTGCTTGCCCACAAATTGTGAAGTCTGATACAAAACATGTGCTATGATCTATGCTCTTTAACACATCTACATATAAATACCAGGAAATAAAAGCTGAAATTCTAAACTCTTATCATATTCATCTTTTGATCTCAAACCCAAATGTCTTTAGTTTCTTGCAAAACCAAATGAACTGTCCTTGCTGTTCCAGTAGTTTCAGAGGGGACTGTAGGGGACTGTTATATACCCATGACCTGTTAAACATTACTGTAATCTATTACACACTTCATAGTTCACGTAAATTTGGTGCTTTATATTTAATTGTCCAAACTTATTGACCATACAAATGCCCTGCAGTGTGAAAGATATAAAGATATCTTAGTATTTTATACAATACAGCCTTGCCTGGGCATCCACAGAAAAGCATGCATGAGTAGCATTTGAAAGAGAAGCATGTGTTTCTCTGATATACATAGACCATTAAGTAGCCTTAGCCCTGTCATTAAAAACTTGGAAATACACCTAATCTTGAGTCTCACTTTTGAATTTTAACAAAGGCCACCTTCGCTGGATTCCTGACCAACGTGGCAATGTTATGGTAGATTTAAAGCCATTAAACCTGAATGGGAAACAGAGACAGACTGAACTGGTGTTACCACTAGTGAAAAACAAAGCAGTCACCACAGAAATAGCAAAGCATGCTGGCCACTCGGGGGCCAAGAGCTTATTATCAAATAGGTGTGGTTTGGGGTCTTAATGTGAAACATAGCCGCTAGTCTATTTCAGAATATTCAGAAAATATTTTATTAAGTTGATTTCTTTATGTACAATCAAATTACTCAGAAAAGTCATTTGCATTATTTATGTTAAAGCTGCTACATATAAGATTTTGGAACACTATTGCAGGATACTTGTGGTTTCGTAACATGAGTTGTACTGCGCGGCTCTCTAATGAGCGGCTTAATCTCATGCCTATGGCTCAGTACACATTCAAAGAAGAATTCAAGGCTGTGGCCTAAGCCACATAAAGCACACTAAGTATGCCTAAGTAGTAATGACACCAGTGGTGTACTGACAAACTATTTAGTAAGGCAGGGTTGAGGAGCTGCGCAAGCAATTGAAGAATCTGCTGCAGTTTTGTTATTATGTTTTTTCCAAAAAATTTTATAAGGATTATGAGAATACAAAAAAACTTTATTGTGCTAATCAATATGACTACATTGAGAACCTGGTGAAAAACCTCTCGGATGCTCCACTGTCATCTCACCACCCATCCATTTTCCACACTGCTTATCCTACACAGGGTTACAGGGGAGCCTGGAACCTATTCCAGAGAACTCGGGGGACCCGGGTCGGGGGGCCAACCCATCACAGCGCACAATCGCGCACACACTCGTGCAATTTGGAAATGCCATTCAGCCACCAACACGTCTTTGAACTCAGGCGGAAACTGAAGTACCCAGCGGAAACCTCCAAAACCACTAGGAGAACATGCAAACTCTGCACACACACAGGGTGGAGGTGGGATTCGAACCCCTAAACCTGGAGGTGCGAGACAAACATTCTAACCACAAAGCCAGTGCATAAAAAAACATCAGGTACATGTAAATCAGAGAAAGCCTAGATCCCAGAAGAATCTTTATCCTAGGTCATGAGGAGGTTAGGTGATAGTTCTGTTTACGTTTGAAGAGTGAATAGCATTGCAGTTAACTTTACTGATTTGATTTTTTTGAACTCCCCTCTAAAATGGAGCTTTGAGAGTTTTGAATCGTCTGAATCACCAGTCAGAGCAACATCCAGAATTAGTGTAAACCAGTGGTGAGGCTACATAGGGGCCAGGGTGGCACTGGCCCACTTAGTTTGATGGCTGGTCCACCCAATCAAATGAGACACAAAACAAAGTTTGTAGGAAAGAAGAAGAAAAAAAAATAACGCATACATGACAGTAATAATCAATCAAATACACGCTCAAATACGCGTATCAAGTTTCAGAAAGAAAGAAATATTTTAGTGTGAAAAATGTCTTTGATACAAATACCATAATTGCAAGAGCCAAGCGATAGGCTATTAGTACAGTTTCAGCCAATCACGGATTGCTGAGGGAGGGGAAGATGAGTTTACATTAGCTAGTGAAATAAACTAATATTCAACACACACGAGGCAAGCATGTCGAAACAGATATATTTTATTATATATATATATTTTTTTTATGATAATAGAGCCTGAAAGTATAATCGATGATGCCGACAGTACAGACATGTCAACTGATGACCAACAGTCCACAAAGTCATCTTTCCCGTCCACCAGTGCCTCATCTCAGCCCAGGCCCATGCTCCAGAGAAGCAACTGACTGGCTGATTTATCCACACTCGATGAACCGCCTGCGATTTACAACGCAAAGCCAAGACGTCTACGTCCTGTTCTATAAAATGATTTGTTTGGGCTCCAAAAATAGTCAAAATGCTAAGTAAATGGATTTTATTTCATAATTTGAGTGTTTATTTGGGTCCGAAATGTGCTATTAATATATCGTGTTAGTTTGTGTCATTTTAAAAGTCAGTTTTGGGATTTTCAGTGGATGCTGCTGGTGGTGGGGTTTTTTTTATTCAAAAGATAATGTGCTGTCTCTGCATATTCATGTTTTCAACTTATTAAGCATGATACTTCAGATTACTACAAACAATAATTTTTTTCATTATTATTATTAATGAGTGGATTTTATTGTACTCATGAAACTGTTGGCTAACAATAAAAATCACATTTAACTAACTCTAATTGTCAAATTATTTTTATCCCCTATTGTAGGTCTACATGATGTAATTTGAGAGTAGGCTTTGAGGTCCACCCTATTTCACCAAGGTCCACTCACTGTAAAATGTCAGGCTTCGCCACTATTTCCATACAATACAGACCACATTTAAAAATTCACATTCGAGTTCATTTGCTGATAATACTATATAGTAGGTATATAATAGTGAATAAATGGTGGGAAATCGTGTGAATGACTGATTCATCCGATTCACCCAAAGAATCGTTCAAAAAGAATTGTTTCTAAATAGCTATAATAAAGCTCCAGGAATAAACACGCTGAAAAATAAAACTCGGACACATTAATTACAAGCCCTTTCCTTTCTAAATAAAACATTATTAGCGGTTATAATGGTTATAACGGTTGTTGTTGACATCATTTAAAGATCAGACAACATGAATGGTTTGTAAGTTATAGTCAACTATAAGTGCATATGAGGATACTCACCTTTTAGTAGAACGGTGATTTTTAGTAATAGCAGGTACTCGCGGATCTTCATTTTTTCCCCCTCTCCAAAATAGGTGAAAGTCTTTAAGCTGTTTTCGTGTCTCTCTTTCTCTTCTTGAACAACTGGAAACCGCTGCACTAGCCTATGTCTCGCGCGTGGCCATGTCAGCGCGCGCGCCTCCGTTTCCAGTGATGGACTAACATCTGCAGTGCTTCCTAAACGTACACTGTAAATGTCCAAAGCACCTGGAGTTAATTCAGTAAAGATTTATTCGGCCCTCTAAGAGTTAATGAAATTCTCTCAGAGCTACTTAAATACATTTCCCCACAAGAGTGCTACCACACTGTAGAAGTTAACTGGTTATTAGAAATGTTACGCATGGTGTCAGTTAGGCAAGCTAAAGCCAACAAAGCTTCGACTATTAAATCTGTGTTATAGCTCATGTAATATGTAACTCGTGCTTCTTACCTTGTCTGTGAAGTTGCCCGAAGAACAGCATTAATCCGAAACGCAGGTTTGCGCACGGATAGATTTCCAAACTCTCATTAAGCACCTGTTGAACAGAGTGAACAGAGCCTTTATGTAGGTCCCATTAAAACAGCAGCACGGACAGTGGCTTCCTAACACGCGCGCGCGCACGCACTCACACACCACTGATGTTTAGTCCAAGTCCAGACACTGTGGTTGCTGTCAGTAAACAGTGCACGCAGCTTACACTTACTGAGCTATTGCGTAATCTTAGATAACAGTTTTGATGTGAATTGCAGTCATTACTTTCACTGATGCTAGTTTAGTCCTGTGGTTGTTTATGGCGTTACTTTGGTTCCCTCTCTGCGTGTGTGGTTCTCTCCAGAGCGCACACGGGCACACTGAAAGAGCGCTTTATACTGCAAAACCTTCCCTGCGTCAACAACTGAGCTCCACGTTTCAAACCCCAAACCAACCAACCACAGTTCTCTCTCTCTCTCTCTCTCTCTCTCTCTGTCTCTCTGTGCCCTATACTATATTATATCCCTCCCTGTCGCTGTAGTAGGTGTACTTGTTTTTAGGATTTTTTTTCTTAAACCTCACATGCATCTTAACTTGGTGCTTGGGGGTGGGTCATCATTGTAAACGGTATTTAGATCATTTATGATTAACTAAGTTAAAATGTCTAGAATAGGACACTTCCAACTCCACAACTGTTGGCATTTGTTGGATCTATCTATCTATCTATCTATCTATCTATCTATCTATCTATCTATCTATCTATCTATCTATCTATCTATCTATCTATCTATCTATCTATCTATCTATCTATCTATCTATCTATTTAAATATTGTTGTTGTTGTTGTTGTTTTTATTATTAATGCTTTTTTCTTAATGCCGTGTCCACAGACTAAAGTTCCTAAGCCTGGTACTGTAGCACCCCCCCTGTACGATGCTTTTCATCGTTTTCCCTTTACACCCGGTTCAATTCAGGGAGGGCTGTAACCTGCTAGTTGAATCAGGTGTATTCTAGCAGGAAAAAACACTCAAATGTGCAGGAGAGGGTGTACTCCAGGACCAGGGTGGGAAACCTGTGTATTAGATATAAAAGTCATATCAGGCTGGATTGTGGAGAGTGGGAGGTGGTGGATCGTCCAGTTCATTGTAGATACTCAATCATAGTTGACATCAAGAGATTTCCACAATAAACAAATCCAAGCCATGCATACCCAACGCAGCCTACTTAAATCCAGTGAACACCATCAACAGTAGCAGATTGATGGGGGTGGAGTTAGTATACTTCCTCTGCACAAATAAAACATACACATTTTGGAATAACCCATAATGTATGTTTCTCATAACATACAGTGCCTTGCGAAAGTATTCGGCCACATAGAACTTTTCAACCTTTTGCCACATTTCAGGCTTCAAACATAAAGATATAAAATTTTAATTTTTTGTGAAGAATCACCAACAAGTGGGACACAATTGTGAAGTGGAACGAAATATATTGGATATTTTAAACTTTTTAGCAAATAAAAACTGAAAAGTGGTGCATGCAAAATTTTTCGGCCTCGCCTTTACTTTCGAGCGCAAACTCACTCCAGAAGCTCTGAATGATCCAATGTTGTCCTAAATGACTGATGGTGATAAATAGAATCCACCTGTGTGTAATCAAGTCTGTATAAATGCACCTGCCCTGTGATAGTCTCAGGGTTCTGTTGAAAGCGCTGAGAGCATAATGAAGACCAAGGAACACACCAGGCAGGTCCGTAATACTGTTGTGGAGAAGTTTAAAGCCGGATTTGGATACAAAAAGATTTCCCAAGCTTTAAACATCCCAAGGAGCACTGTGCAAGCGATCATTTTGAAATGGAAGGAGTATCAAACCACTGCAAATCTACCAAGACCTGGCGTCCCTCTAAACTTTCAGCTCAGACAAGGAGAAGACTGATCAGAGATGCAGCCAAGAGGCCCATGATCACTCTGGATGAACTGCAGAGAACTACAGCTGAGGTGGGAGAGTCTGTCCATAGGACAACAATCAGTCATACACTGCACAAATCTGGCCTTTATGGAAGAGTGGCAAGAAGAAAACCATTTCTCAAAGATATCCATAAAAGTCTAAAGTTTGCCATTTATCCGTCTAAAGTTTGCCATAAGCCACCTGGGAGACACACCAAACATGTGGAAGAAGGTGCTCTGGTCAGATGAAACCAAAATCAAACTTTTTGCCCACAATGCAAAACGATATGTTTGGTGTAAAAGCAACACAGCTCATCACCCTCAACACACCATCCCCACTGTCAAACATGGTGGTGGCAGCTTTATTCTTTGGGCCTGCTTTTCTTCAGCAGGGACAGGGAAGATGGTTAAAATTGAGGGCAAGATGGATGCAGCCAAATACAGGACCATTCTGGATGAAAGCCTGTTGGAGTCTGCAAAAGACCTGAAACTGGGGCGGAGATTTATCTTCCAACAAGACAATGATCCCAAACATACAGCAAAACTCACAAAGGAATGGTTCCCAAATAAACATATCCAGGTGTTAGAATGGCCAAGTCAAAGTCCAGACCTGAATCCAATCGAGAATCTGTGGAAAGAGCTGAAAACTGCTGTTCACAAACTTTCCTTAAAAAATACTCTAAACAAAACCAAAAGAGGTGTCGATGTGTTGTAAAAAAAAAAAGGAAAAAAAATATTTTTTTTTTGGGGGTGCAAAACTGATAGAGACATACCCCAAGCGACTTGCAGCTTTAATCGCAGCAAAAGGTGGCTCTACAAAGTATTAAGCGGCGCGACATAAGTCGAATAATTTTGCACGCCCCACTTTTCATTTTTTTATTAGTTAAAAAAGTTTCAAAAATTCAATAGATTTCATTCCACTTCACAATTGTGTCCCACTTGTTGGTGATTGTTCAGAAAAAATTAAAATTTTATATCTTTATGTTTGAAGCCTGAAATGTGGCAAAAGGTTGAAAAGTTCAAGGGGGCCGAATACTTTTGCAAGGCACTGTATAATATTTAAGTATTTCAGAAACTGCTGGGAGTTTCCCACACAAGAGTCTCTAGAGCAGGGGTGTCCAATCTTATGCAGAAAGGCCCAGTGTGGGTGCAGGTTTTCATTCCAGCCTACTGAAAACCAAGCTCAACTGATTAAACAGGTGGAATCAGATGTGGCTCATACTTGATTGGAATGAAAACCTGCACTCACACCGGCCATTTGCGGATAAGATTGGACACCCCTGCTCTAGAGTTTACACAAAATGGTGTGAACAAAAAAAAAAAAACATTACGTGAGTGACAGTTCTGTGGGTGGAAATGCCTTGTTTGAAAATGGCCAGATTCGTTCCAGCTGCCAGGAAGGATATAATAACTCATATAAACACTCTTTACCACTGTGGTGAGCAGAAAAGCCACTCAGCATGCGCAAAACTTCAAACCTTGACGTGGATGGGCTACAACAGCAGAATACCTCATCAGGTTCCACTCCTGGCAGCCAATAACAGGAATCTGAGGCTATCATGGGCACAGACTCACTCAAACGGGACAAGTGAAGACTGGAAATAACCAGATGATATTTTTTTAATCTTCACCTGTCCAGTTTAATAAAAAGGATGTTCAGTGTATGTGTGTGTAAGTAAAAATTAAATAAAGTCAGAACTGTAGCGTTGTTCCTATCTGAGAAAAAATGCCAAAATGTGAGAAACCTTTAAAGTGTATGTATAATCAGAGGATTTAGTGTGTGTGGCATTTGATTTTTTTAAATATTCTGAAGCGTTTTTTTTTTTAAGGTTTTGCCAAAGACAGCATTAAGGAGAGAATTGCAGCAGTCTATATGAGGCTATGAAAGCACTGACCTTGGTTTCTGTATCACTGAGCTACATAGATCAAAGTCAGGCAATGTAATAAAGAAAAGCACTTCCTGATTGAATTTTTATTGCATTTTTGGCAGACGCCCTTATCCAGAGCAACTTACATTCATCTCATTTATACAACGGAGCAATTGAAGGCTAAGGGCCCAACAGTGGTAGTTTGGCAGCACTGGGGCTTGAACCCATAACCTTCTGAATTCTAAAATAATTATACCAAAATTGTGAAGACTAGGATAAACTGTAACAAAGATGATTATTCAACAAGTAAAATTTCAGTTTTGTCTGGTTTCATTTAACGAAGTGAGTATATCCACAATTTTACATCACACATGCTGGTAGGCAGAATTAGGATGGACCTAGTACCGACATCGACATTACATGATAAACAGAATAACGTGTATGCTGCCCATAAATATGTGACAAGTGAAGCTTGCCAGACAAACAGGATGTAACCCAAGCAGAAGCAGAATGCTAAGTGTACCAATAACTGCTGCAAGGAAATAATCATTATATCATATCTGTGACTTTGCTGAAGACTTGTTAAAAATGGCACCTTAAATCAGGTCTATTGTTTTAGATCAGTTTTAACCACAGTAATTTAACTGCAGTTAAATTGGGTTATTTTAAAGTCCACTACAAGACATTATGCAAGCATAAACATATACATGACTAATGGTTATGCATTCCTACTGGATTTGTACCATATGACATTGTATACTGTTTGATTGTTTTATTGTAATAAATATTTGTAGCAATAGTACTAAGAAATATTGAATGTATACATCCAATCTGGTAAATAATGTACACCTAACTTGTATAGCCATAGTAGATTTAAGAGGCATGTGATGTAAGTAACTAGAGATAAAGTGTATTTATTGTAACCCATGTAATTTTCTGTTGAAGTAGTCATGTCAAAATTTAAATGTCTATAAAATAAAAGTGACAATTTCTCAGACACCCTGTAATTATTTTTTTAAAGCATGAAGAATACTGTGAAGTTAACAAAAATACAGTGCCCTCAACTAATATTGACACCCTTGGTAAACAATTGCAAACACAACACAGGTTTATCTTTGTTAAATATAGGTGTAAATAAAGGTGTGCAACAATTATTGGCAGCCCTATGAATTCATATGAGAAATAAATAATTGAATGAATTGTATATTCCCATTTATATTTTACTTTTTTTTTTAAAGTACACCCATGACTAAGAACAGGAAATTGTTTAACCATGACTTCCTGTTTCACAGAGGTATAAATATGAGGTAACACATATGCCAAAAACCTCCAAAACTACAATAAAAAGTCACCTACAGCACCACAAGTTGTTTAGAAGGGTTTCAAGAAAAAAGCCTCTACTCTCATCTAAAAACAAACTCAAGCGTCTTAAAATGGCTTAAAATGGGCTGGATGGGTTGGATCTTCCAGCAGGACAATGATCCAAAACATACATCAAAATCAACACAAAAAATGGTTTACTGAACACAAAATCAAAGTCCTGCCATGGCCATCCCAGTCCCCTGACTTGAAACCGATAGAAAACCTGTGTGGTGAACTGAAAAGGAGAGTCCACCAGCGTGGACCTCGAAATTTGAAGGATTTGGAGAGATTCTGTATAGAGGAATGATCTCAGATAACTTGCCATGTATTCTCCAACCTCATCAGGCGTTATAGGAGAAGACTCAGAACTATTATCTTGAAAGGGAGGTAGAACAAAGTATTGACTAAAAGGGTACCAATAATTGTTGCACACTTATATTTAATAAAGGTTTTTTTTTTGATAAACGTATGCTGTCTTTGCAATTGTTTGATATCCATGAGAGAAGAGTATTTTAGTGAATTTTTTTTAAAGAAAAGATCAAAACGTTAAACCATTTTTCACAGCCTTCTTTGCTCATATTTATCAAGGGTGCCAATATTAGTGGCACTGTTGTTGCATTGGCTATGCAATAGTGACTCTGACTGTTCTTCCCTCATATCTCCGCTCTTGGCTTGCTTTTCTCCTGTAGACAGCTCTTCATGTTGGCTTATCCTTTTTATGGTAAATGGTAAATGTGCGCTTTACACTGTGTCTCATTCACCCATTCGCGCACACAATAATAGCAGAGCTGCCATGCAAGGCGCTAGCTTGCCATCAGGAGCAACTTGGGGTTCAGTGTCCAAGGACACTTCGGCACATGGAGTCACCTGGACCAGGAATCGAACGCCAACCCTACGATTAGTGGACAACCCACTCTACCAACTGCTCTACCAACTGCGCCACAACTTTTTAACACCAAATGTGAAGCCAGGTTCCATGTCAGTGGCAGATGGTCAGATTGGCTCAAGCTGCCAGGAAGGATATAGTAACTCATATTATCACTCTTTACAATTGTAGTGAGCAGAAAAGTATCTCAGCATGCACAAAACACTGAACCTTGAGGTGGATGGTTATCATGGCACAGACTCATCCAAATTGGACAGTTGAAGACTAGAGAACAAAAATCACCTGGTCTTTATCCAGTCTTCAGCTGTCCAGTTTCTGAAAGTTTGTGCCTTTTATAGCCTCCAATTTTTTCTTGGATGACAGGAATGGAATCTGATGGAAATCATTTCTCCAGTAGTTTTCTATTGGGGAAAAAGCTGCACTTATGCTGTCAGTAAGACCAGCAGCAGCTTATGGAGAGGAAATAATAGGTCCTAGACTGACAGAAAGACTACATGCTAGTCGAAATTCAATTTGCCATTAAAATTTAACATAAATCAGATGATTGAAACAAGTTAATATTAGCAGCTACAGTATCTCACAAAAGTGAGTACTCCCCTTTAATTTTTGTAAATATTTGATTACATCTTTTCATGTCAACACTGAAGAAATGACACTTTGCTACAATGTAAAGTAGTGAGTGTACAGCTTGTGTAACAGTGTAAATTTGCTGTCCCCTCAAAAATAACTCAACACACAGCCATTAATGTCTAAACCGCTGACAACAAAATTGAGTACACCCCTAAGTGAAAATGTCCAAATTGGGCCCAATTAGCCATTTTCCCTCCCCGCTGTCATGTGACTTGTTAGTGTTGCAAGGTCTCAGGTGTGAATGGGGAGCAGGTGTGTTAAATTTGGTGTCATTGCTCTCATGCTCCCTCATACTGGTCACTGGAAGTTCAACATGGCACCTCATGGCAAAGAACTCTCTTAGGATCTGAAGAAAGAATTGTTGTTCTGCATAAAGATGGCCTAGGCTATAAGAAGATTGCCAAGACCCTCACACTGAACTGGAGTCCACTTCCACTCCAACATGACGACATTACGGAGCTGGTAGATGTTAGAGACCTTGTACTCTTCCTCTTCTACCTTCCGTTTGAGGATGCCCCATAGATGCTCAATAGGGTAAAGGCATTTCTCTGTGTGAAATGGTATTAAATATTATCATCACCATTATGCCATGCTACAGTAGTGAGTGGTCAAAGAATTCTCTAAGAATTCTTTGGTTGTCTATCTCAGGGAACTCTTGAAACTCTTAAAAAACCCTACAACAAAGTGTTTCAGTGTCAAAAAGGGTTTAAAACTAAAACCATTTTATGAAGCTAAGACCCCTTAATTATGCAAAGAAACACTTGCAAAACCCCACTGACCCTAAGTGTATGATTTACATCTACATGAAGATACTGGCGCTGAGCCTCATTTGCTTCACATACACCAAAAAGTTGAAGAGCACTCACCTCTTGAGCTCTGAAAGTTTAACTTCTGCCCTCTGCCCCATCACTAACATATCCTACTATTTTGACATATAATCTGCTCCCAAAACACCTAACTGAACACCAGATATTTAACCAGTTTTTCGTGTGGTTTAATGTGCGTGTTAGAGCAAAGAAAACACAAAAATTTCTAAAATACTTAAGGATAATAGTAGATTTTGTTTTTACCACAAGAGGGCTGCAGAGTTTCACTTCTCAATCATGCCTTCCTAGTGTCCTGTAACGGCCTTTATAGTGCCTTTCCAGAGCCCAGAGACGCATAGGTTCTTAGGTGTGTGTGTGTGTGTGTGTGTGTGTGTGTGTACATGTATGCAACAAATGTATATATACGCTCTACCTGTCATTGCTATTATTTATTTATTTATTATTGTTGTTGTTATAACATGTAAATTTATACTATTATTACATAACAATAACAATAATAATTAGCGAATTATTATTAGTGGCATATTTTACTATATTATTTTTTACTAGATTTTATTTCATTACTTCTTTATAATGTAATATACTTGATGCTGAATTGTAAATATTAGAAATGTGCTTCATAAATAGAGGCGGCATGACCACACAGATTCCAAAAAATTGTAATAGTATGAGGGTGTGGTCAATTTCATCACTTGAGCATATATTTCCTCACAAAACTTTGTCCTTGACATTGTAATTAGTAGCTTTTTGCTCTGTTGATCAAAGCTCTGTCAATTGAAAAACACATCTGGTCCTGACAAGCATAAGAAAAAAAGCCTGTCCCTTCCATCATGAAGTATAATCATTTCTAACATATAATTACATTTAAACTCTCATGCTAGAAATGTCTGGGTTAAGCATGTAACCCTGTTCCCAGAAAAAGGAACAGAACGTTGCGTGAGCTTCACACTGTGGAAAGCACCCTCGCGTGTGACTGAAATCTGAAGCTAGTGTAACATCATGCCTATTTATAGGCCTGTCGTAATCAGGTGACGTGGCAATTAAGTGCATTACATGATGTAAAAACACCACCTGTGAACCACGCTGTCAGCCTCTATTGTCTAAAGTGAAGATACAATTCACAGGCATGCCTTCTCAGGGAACAGGGTTACATGTGTAACCCAGATGTTCACTTTCAAGGGGAAATCAACGTTGTGTGAGCTTCATGCTGTGGGAACAGGATATGTTGTATATCCAGACTGTAATATCAAATAAATTTGTGTAGCATAGACCACCTTGCTGCAGAACACACATCCTGTAAATGTACCTCTTTGGACAAAGCTTTCAATGAGGCTTCAAGAAGCCTTCAAGGAGGACACTAATGGCTGGGCAGCAGATATAAGCAATTCAGGAGTATAATCCGGCCTAGAATTTAGAAAGACCTTGGCTAAACCAGGGGAAAAGTCAAGGCAGGAAGGGGCAACAGAGAGAGCTTGTAGATTTACTACTTGCATGAGAGATGTCAGGGCCAGCAGAAGAGCTACCTTTAGAGTCAGAAGTTTCTCTGAGGCTGAGTGTAAGGGCTCAAATGGGGCACCTGACAGACCTTCCCGGACCACAGAAGAAAACCCATGCGTGTCACCATGAATAAACTTCAGTGTTAGAGGTTTTCGCCCCACAGAGGCTCTATCAATAGGGGCGTGACTGGCCAAAATAGTGGTCACATAGACCCTGATTGTAGAAGGAACCAACCCTGCTGAGAAATGTCTTTTCCCATGAACTCCAAGACTGTAGCTATTGCACAATTTACTGGGTCTAGCTGATGTTCCGCACACCACGAGACAACATATCGCCACTTGAGTGCATACAATTTCCTTGTGGATGGTCCTCTAGCGTTCAACATGGTCTGTACAACCTCAGTTGTAAGACCAAAATATGTGACCCACAGTTTCCATAGTTCCAGCCTAGGGTAATAAATCAACCTCGTCCGGCACGACAATAGAGCCCTGCAGACGGGAATCTCCCAAGGAGTGCCGTTTGGTAGGGGTATTATCCCTGAGAACCATATTTGAGCTAGCCAATAAGGTGCTACTAGCAGCAGACGTAAACGGTCTTAACGAACTCTCGCTAGAACTTGTGGGAGCAGAACGATCAGGGGAATATTGTGCAAACATGATCTCGACCACATGTGTAAATTGGTGTCCAGTCCCAATGGTGTGGGAGGAGTGAAAGCAAACCACGGTGGGCAGTGTGTTGTGTCCTCAATAGTGCACACATCCACTTCCACTTAGCCGAACCTCTGCCATATGGACTCCTCCACTTGTGAATGGAGCCTCCAATCCCTAGGCCTCAGCCTCAACAGGATGTCTGCCCCCACATTCCAGTTGCCCAGAATGTACATTACATTCACTGACAAAAACTTTCCCTCTGCCCAAAGAAGAATTAGTTGCACCTGCCTGAGCAGGGGCCGTGAACAAAACTCTCCCTAGTGGTTGTTATATAAGGCCACTGCTGTGTTGTCCGACCTTTCAGCCACCACTGAAAGGGACTCATGTACAATAGGCCCAATGGTATGATGTTGGCTGCAGCTGCCATAAGCTCCAACAGTCTCTCATAGAGACTAGAGGGGATGCCCAGATCCAGCTTTATCTTGCTTAATGTTGATAGGATTGAACCTACTCATGTTAGGGATTGAAACACCCTTATCATAGTAGAATCTCATATAACCTATAGAAAAGTTGTCCACTGCACTGGAGAAAGCATACTTTTCTTGAGGTTCAATCTAAGCCCCAAGCTCTTGATGTGGGCAAGAATGTCATCTCGATACTGAATTGCCAGTTCCCTGGATCATGCTAGAATTAACCAGTCATCCAAGTAGTTTAGTACACAGATGCCCTGGAGTCGCAAGGAAGCCAGAACGGTATCCATGCACTTTAGTGTGATGGGATAAAGCTAGCGGGAAGGGAAGAACCCGATATTGGTATGCGTTGCCTCCAAAGGTGAACCTCCTGTAACAGGACCTCCTGTCTGTTAGATCTATCATCCCAAACCAGCCCATGAACTGAATCTGTGAAATGATTGAGCATCACCATCTTGAACTGTGTGTCTGAAGGGTACAGTTCAGATGATGCAGATATAAAATTGGCCACATACTCCCATCTTTTCTGTGGACCAGGAAATAGTGGCGATACACCTCCCTCCCTCAGGGAACGAGGTACATGTTCTATGGCCCCTTTGTTCAAGAGGGATATTACTTCCTGTGTCGGGCTCTGCTCTGTGCTGACTACTGTAGTGAGCACACCTCTGAACCAGGGGGGTCGTGCTCTGAACTGGACCCGGTAACCCTTTTCTACAGTAGACATAACCCATGGAGACAAATTTGGCAGTAGTTTCCATGCTGCCAGATGGTCTTTTAGTGATGGTAACTCACCAGGAAACCATCAGATTTTCATTGCCCTGTGACAGTTTGCAGACCAGCCAGCCTTTGCTAGGGGAGGCCCTACAGCAGTACTGGGGGCTAACTGCCCTATCATGATCCCATCAGGACCATTCTGTTTGCTTGGCCTCTATGTTGATACTCAGATCAGGCCAATTAGCAGGCTGAGACTCTGGCGGCACGGTCGCTTTGGCTCTCTGCAGAGGGAGGCGGGCCACCACACTTGCCTTCTTTGCCTCCCTTGCACTAGCACTGGCCTGGGCTCCACACATAGATGCCTAAGTGAACTTGGCACAACGGGGTCAGAACTGGCTGTACAACTTTGTATGTCGAGCTCACTCGGCAGGTCTGCAACACTACCATTGTATGAAGTGACCCACAAGCGAGACCCACATAGGCCTTGCCCACCAACACCGAGGTGGCCTTACATGGCTTGTATGGCAAAGCTGGATCCCACTTAATTACCTGCCATTGATGGAGAGAGGTCACTTGCAAGTGCCTTCAGCATAGCTAAATAGCCATGCCGTTCATTCCTCACGATGGCCAAATAATCTGAAATCTCAGGGTTATAAAAATGGCTAGGGTATGATTTTCCGCAAAAGTGTGACATTTCATCATGCCCTTCCGAAAAAAAAGTTTTCTGCAGTCTAAGGGATATTTATTTACATTGGGGAGAAGCGCTGGTCCACCCTGCTATGAACCACTTCCTCTTCCCTGGGCCAGTCGAGATTTAGTTTTTGCCTTAGTAATCACTTCAAGCAGCTCTTTATATGCTTGAGAGTTACTCTCCGTTTTTGATGCAATGGCAACCCCATCTGAATCCTCAGAGTCAGAGAGAGTTTTTTTGGCTTTCCATAGCGGTAGGAGGAGTCACAACGCAAGCTCCGGCTTAGAGCTGGACCCAGAAGACAGAGCAGGCTCATCCCCGGCTCCTCTTCCACATCTATACGAGATCCCCAGGCCCAGTTCCGTGAGGCTCTGAAACCCAACTCCCTTTGGACGAGAAAAGATCGAGCCATAAACTGAGCTACCTAATTGTAAGGCGTTCACAATGCACGCAGTCAGACATCTGGAGGGCTGCCCTGTCGTGCTCCACCCGAGGACACTTCACACAGAAAGATGGAGAGGAAAGTCTTTTTGCGAGCATTACACAAACGACCTACATGCAGTCTCGCTGAAGATAATAAGGCTCATGGTGCGGTTCACAGGTGCCGTTTTTATATCACACCATGTCACCTGATCACGGCAGGCCTATAAATAGGCATGAAGTAACACAAGCTTCAGACTCTGGTCATACGTGAGGGTATTTCTCACAGCATGGAGTTTATGCAGTGTTGAGCTCCCTCTGGAAGGGAACATCCTTTTCCAAGAGTTATCCATCAGAGGTTATGAGAAATGTACATTAGTAATGGCCCACAACATTCACTCAACCCTAATGGTAATACTGTTATCTTAACAGTTAAAAGAAAAACAGTTATCTTAACAGTTATCTCATAATTTTTTTCTTTAGTTTCAATAATATACTGATATTGACTGACAAGGTCAGTTTGAAAGTACAAACCCTGTAACCCAAATTCCATCCATCCATCCATCCATCCATCCATCCATCTTCAACCGCTTACTCCTTTTCAGGGTCACGGGGAACCTGGAGCCTATCCAAGGGAGCATCGGGCACAAGACGGGGTACACCCTGGACAGGGCGCCAGTCCACCGCAGGGCACACAATCACATACACACTCAAACACCCATTCATACAGTACGGAAACTTTTAACACGTATAACCCAAATTATAGACTGAAAATAATTTAAAAAAAATTTAGTAACCCATTAGAATGTCTTTAATACCATCATGCCATTAGCATGGATGCTAGTTAAACAAATTTAGTGTATTTGCTAATTCTATGCCAAAAAAAAATCCCAACCCGATTTTGCAAAATGTAATTGTCTGTAATGTGTTAACACATTTCATTGTTTGAATGTTTATGTTTTCTTAGATTCAGTGTTTGAAAAATAATAATAATCAAAAACAAAACAAGCTTAAGGGATAAATGGCACTATAATTGTGAAATCACCCGTTAGGAAAAACAAACATGCAGTGTTTTGAAGCATACTGCCAAGTTGCTAGTTTTCATAGTGCAAAGTTGCATGTTTTCACATTGTTTACTCATGCAAACAATTCTTCATATTTGTAACCTCTGTGAACCATACACGTTACCCTGCAGGACTGTTCAGTCATGTTTGCTGTTGTTTTGTTTTAGAGAGTATGTCACGTAGGCAACAAGTTGGTTGGGGGGTGGGGGGGAAGAGAAATGAAAAATTAAATTAGCAGTTTCTTTTCTCTATGGCCTTGCTTCCGCTGCCTCCACCAACACTCTTATTCTTTTCTGGTCAATTGCTATATGGAAAGGGTCTTGCAATATTTTTTTTCCCTTACACTATCAGTCTCTCATTCACACTTATTTCACTGACAATGAATGCAGAACCTGCAGAATGCATGCTGGGATGGTTTGTAATTTCTGTTATTGTATGTTCATGGGAACCCTTATTCCTCAGCAGAAGGAAATAGAGCATGCTGATTGGTTCAGAGAGCAGGAGAAGAAAAATAACAGAATACGTGGGTATTGGATTTGGGCAGCTGGTCTTTTCTATTCATTACTAAAGTTTGCTAAAGACTGTCCAGTATGTGGTTTAATTGTTGGAGGTGTGAGTGTGTGTGTGTGTGTGTGTGTGTGTGTGTGTGTGTGTGTGTGTGTGTGTGTGTGTGTGTGTGTGTGTGTGTGTGTGTGTGTGTGTGTGTGTGTGTGTGTGTGTGTGTGTGTGTGTGTGTGTGTGTGTGTTTGGGTGGGTGGTGGGAATTGCGTGTGAACAACTGTTTTTAGTTTTTTATTATGCAAGCATGTGAGTCAGAGGGAAAATCTTGTCCATCCAGTTAACATCATCACTTTAATTCGAATCACTGTCATTATGTTTACATTGCAGTGTCAGCAAGTGTTTAGGTTGTCTTTACACTCACACACCATTGTCTGTGTGTATGTATATATGTATGTATGTATTGTATGTATGTATGTATGTATGCATGTATGTATGTATGTACATACACTTGCTGGCCACTTTAATAGGAACACTTGTTCCTCTGCATATTCATGCAATTGTTTAATCAGCCAATCATGGGATAGCAGCACAGTGCATAAAAAACATGTAGATACAGGTTAAGAGTTTCAGTTAATGTTCACATCAAACATTAGATGGAGGAAGTAAATTGGTGCCAGGGCTGTTTGAGTATGAAACTGTTCTCCTGGGATTTTCTCTAGAGTGTACTCAGGATAGTGTGAAAAACAAAAAATATCCGATAAGCAGCAGTTATGCAGGTGGAAATGCCTTGTTGACAATGGGGGACACCGCCAGAGGGCAACCTCCTTGAATTTTAGTACTCTTCTTGTATGTTCTTACTCACATCCTGTTAGTATTGTATATAAAGCACATTACTACATTGGTACACACACCACAAAGCCTTTCTGTTTGTTTACAACCATGTAAGTTCTGAGCTGTTGAATTCTTTCTTGATCTTTATGTATGACCATGGTCTGTTTACTTGTTTAGATTACATTTTGAGATTGGCTATCAGTCTGTGTATGTCATGTTTTGCCCAGACTCTCATTACTCTCTGGATGTCCCTACTGGTACTGGATTATTGATGTCTGAAATACATCTCTTGCACATGGATCCTAATCTTGCCCCTGAGTCTCTTATGTTACACATCACCTAGTCTTTTTCAACATGATTGGTTAATTGGACAGTGTCTCCAGCATTCTGCGATTTTTCTGGTTGCAGGAATTAGTGCGAAATCAAGCGCAAAATATTCAGAGGATAAAATATATATATATTTTTTTACAATTAAGAAAAAAACACTTCATGTGATGTCATCACAATACGCATTCAGCCAAAGCACTCTTTGATTCAGGTGTCGAACATGAGTACAGCTAAAAGGTCTCCTTCACTGTATAAGTCTTTCCCCAGTTTCCCCAATTCAAGAAATTTTCCACACAAAAAACCCCACAAAACACTCTGCAAGTTGTATCACAAATTTTGAAAAAAGTCGCAGCAAAATCAAACATTTTTGGATATGACAATCACAAAAAAACTCTGTGAACTCCTGTACAGACTGCTACAAATTGCATGAACAAGCAGGTGTAGAGTGTATTTATGTACATACAGTGTAATACCAATGTAACTAGACAATGAAACAATCTGTCTTCACCCATTCTGGATTTGAAATGAATCAGTGACTAATGCATTTTATACAGTGGTGTGAAAAGTGTTTGCCCCCTTCCTCATTTCCTGTTCCTTTGCATGTTTGTCACACTTAAGTGTGTTCTGAACATCAAACCAATTTAAACAATAGTCAAGGACAACACAAGTAAACACAAAATGCAATTTGTAAATGAAGGTGTTTATTATTAAAGGTGAAAAAAATCCAAACCATCATGGCCATCATGAAAAAGTGATTGCCCCTAAACCTAATAACTGGTTGGGCCACCCTTAGCAGCAACAACTGCAACCAACGCGTTTACGATAACGTGCAATGAGGCTTTTACAGCGTCCTGGAGGAATTTTGGCCCACTGATCTTTGCAGAATTGTCCTAATTCAGTTACATTAGAGGGTTTTCGAGCATGAACGGCCTTTTTAAGGTCATACCACAAAATCTCAATAGGATTCAGGTCAGGACTTTGGCTAGGCCACTCCAAAGTCTTCATTTTGTTTTTCTTCAGCCATTCGGTGGTGGACTTGCTGGTGTGTTTAGGATCATTGTCCTGCTGCAGAACCCAAGTTCGTTTCAGCTTGAGTACACGAACAGATGGTCGGACATTCTCCTTCAGGATCTCTTGGTAGACAGCAGAATTCATAGTTCCTTTTATACGGCAAGTCTTCCAGGTCCTGAAGCAGCAAAACAGCCCCAGACCATCACACTACCACCACCATATTTTACTGTTGGTATAATGTTCTTTTTATGAAATGCAGTGTTCCTTCTATGCCAGATATACTTGGAAACACACCTTCCAAAGAGTTCCACTTTTGTCTCATCGGTCCACAGAATGTTGTCCCAAAAGTCTTGGGGATCATCAAGATGTGTTGTGGAGAAATTGAGACGAGCTTTGATGTTCTTTTTGCTCAGCAGTGGTTTTGTCCTTGGAACTCTGCCCTGCAGGCCATTTTTGCCCAGTCTTTTCCTGATGGTGGAGGCATGAACGCTGACCTTAACTGAGGCAAGTGAGGCCTGCAGTTCTTTGGACGTTGTTGTGGGGTCTTTGTGACCTCTTGGATGAGTCGTCGCTGCGCTCTTGGGGTAATTTTAGGCGGCCGGCCACTCCTGGGAAGGTTCACCACTGTTCCATGTCTTCGCCACATTGTGGATAATGGCTCTCACTGTGGTTTGCTGGATTCCCAAAGCTTTGGAAATGGCTTTATAACCCTTTCCAGACTGATAGATCTCAATTACTTTCTTTCTCAATTGTTCCTGAATTTCTTTGGGTCTCGGCATGATGTGTAGCTTTTTAAGGATCTTCTGGTGGACCTTACTGTGTCAAGCAGCTCCTATTTAAGTGATGCCTTGATTGTGAACAGGTGTGGCAATAATCAGGCCTGGGTGTGGCTAGAGAAATTGATCTCAGGTGTGGACAACCACAGTTATAGTATGTTTTAACAAGGGGGCAATCACTTTTCACACAGGGCTATGATGGTTTGGATTTTTTTCACCTTAAATAATAAACACCTTCATTTACAAATTGCATTTTGTGTTTACTTGTGTTGTCCTTGATTATTGTTTAAATTGATTCGATGTTCCGAAACACTTAAGTGTGACAAACATGCAAAGGAACAGGAAATGAGGAAGGGGGCAAACACTTTTTCACACCACTGTACATAGTTTATCCATTTCAGAGCAATTGCACTACTGGATGCTTAGTTGTATCTTGGCTAGCTGTGTGTTTCTACATCATTACTTAATTCACTTTGAAATAAAGCGAGTCCTTACCATGATTAATATCCATTCAATCTTTTTTTTTTTTTTTAATCATTAAGCGCAAATTTCTGTTCGATTTATTTATTTGTGACCATATTGGGTGTTTTTAAAATTTCAAAAAAAAACAAAACCAAATGGGATCTAATTTAAATCCAAATAAAGAATGTTGATCCGGTTGTGTGAAGTTAAAGTAAAAAGAAGGGTAAAGCAGGATGTGTGAAAAAATGAAAAAAAGGGGTTTAAAGGGTGGGGGGGGGGGGGGTTGTTTAAGAAAGGTTTAGGTAAGTTTTAAAGAAAGGATAAGCAAGAAAAAATTAACTTATGTTTGTGTTGAATTTAATTTTAAAAAAAAATATGTGGAAAGGTGAGGAGGGAGAAGGAAAAAATGTGAAAAAAGGATAAGAAAAAAAAGAAGAAAAAGATGTGGAGGGGTATAAAAAAAATAAAAAATAAAATAAATTAACAAGAAAAAAAAAAAAAAAATAAGGGACTTGTAGTGTTGGTGGTGGGGGGTGTTATGTTTAAAAAAACCCCCCATTACCCAACACCCAAACACAAAAAACCCAACAACAATAAAAAAAAAAGTTTTAAGGGTTGTGTTTTTTTTTAAATAAAAAAATACACACAGGTAGTTCTTGGTTTTTGTTTGTAAAAAGAAAAAAGGAAATTTTTAGAGAGTAGGGGGTGTGGTGTGCCCGTCCACATAAAATGTAATTAAAATGACTGGGGATATTGTGGTAAGGGTTTATTTGGGTGTAAATGAATGTGTTTATTTGTGGTTTTTTTTTTTTGTTTTTTTTTTTTTTAAAATAAGAAGAATTATGGTAAAAAATGGTATAAGTTTACAAATCTTTATAATAAAAAAAAAACAAAAAAAAAAATATAAATTATATTGGGTTGGGTGGGTTGTGTGATGGGTGGGATATGTGATATAATTGAAAGTTAAATTAGACTGAGTCATTAAAAAAGAAAAAAATTTTTTTAAAAAATAATGATATTAATATAAAAAAATAAAATAATTTAAAAATTTAAAAGTATTATTTTTTTTTTTAATTTAAGTAATAAAAATAAATTTAAATGATATGTTTGTAAAATTAAAATTAATTATGAAAAAAAAATATGAAAAGAAAAAGGAAAAGAAGAAAAAAAAGAATAAAAAAATAAGATAAAAAGTAGGGATAGAAGGAAGGAGTGATGAAAAGGGGAGGTTTGGCAGAAGTGTGGAACGATTCCCTGCTTTGCGTGCGAAAGAGAGGGTGGAAGGGATATAGTATAGGGTTTTGTATGCGAAAGGGAGGTTTGGGGAGGTTTGGTTGATTGGTGCTATTGTGTGTAATTGTATGGATGAGATTTTGTGGGGGGGGGTTTGATAGGGGGGGGTGGGGGGTGGGTTGTGGTGTTTGGGGTGTGTTTTGTGGGTGGTTGTTGTGTGTGGTTGTGGTGGGTTTGTGTTTGTGTTTGTTTTTTTTTTTTTTTTTTTTTTTTTTTTTTTTTTTTTTTTTTTTTTTTTTTTGTTTTTTTTTTTTTTTTTTTGGTTGTTGGTTTTTGTGTCTTTTTTTTTTTCCTTGTGTGCGAGCCCCCCCCGCCACCCCCCCTCCCAGATAGGCACTCTGACCCACAATCCTGTTCTCCAAACGCAAAGGGACTTGTAGATTGACATCTGTTTCTCACACTCAACTGTCAGATCTTTTATAGATGCACACAGTTCTGACTTTTTCCTATACATACCACTTACATGCATTCTACACAGAATGGATTTGTCCTATTTAGTGTTGTATTTAAAAGCAGTCACAAACTCCCAAATACATTAATTAAAGCATTTTTAAAGAACTTCAGGATGCTTTAAAGCATTTTTAAAGAACACCGTTCTCACACATCTGTGGAAAATTCAAGTACTTAATATGCACTCTATGGTCTTTGGCAACTATTGTTTGTGTGCGTGTACGTGTGTGTGTGTCTGTGTGTGTGTTGACCCCAGGAGGCAACACACCTGAGGCTTGCAATAACCAAAACAGCAACAGTTTTTCAACTGGTATTTGGTGGGTTTAAGATCAAAACCAGCCCACATCTTGAGGACTATATAGGGTTATCTACTGCTCTAATTGGTACTCAGTATGTATCGGGGGCATTTGTGTGTGTGTGTGTGTGTGTGTGTGTGTGTGTATGTGTGTGAGAGTAAAGTTAACATATGCGTTCTACTCACCTTTCTGCTACTGAGGGTCTATGCATGTACGTGATGCAAACATTTGTGTAGGTGTGTGTGTGTGTGTGTGTGTGTGTATGTGTGTAGTGGCTATATGGTCTCAGCATGCAGTGTGACTGTTTGATGGTATGTGTGAAGGCTATGATGAATTAGTGTGTTTGCATTTGGTATGTGTTTGAGTATGTGTGTGTTTTGGGGGTTAGAGAGACAGCTGCCTTTTACTGCCCCAGGGGATAATAAAGGAAGAAGGAGGGGCTGTTATTTGGCCCTTTAATAGGGAGAGAGAGGGTCTTTTTTATGAGGGTCACACTGTAACCAAGTACAGCTGCAGGCATCAGCGTCAAACCCTTCCACATTCTTCCCTTACCTACAGGTTGTGCACGCTGAACCACATTCTGTGGTGATTCTTACTTTTCCTATTTGGATGAAGGATGTGCCCCTTTGCGTGTAAGCACAGGCTTTGAAAGCATCTCAGTGTGTGTAGATGATTTGTTCATATGAAATATATTAGTGTCAAGTTGTTTTGCGTAATTTTTAATGTTAATTTTTCTTCTAATAATATTTTTTATATAAAATTTGTAATCTTTAGTTACAATATGAAATGTTATATATATATATATATATATATATATATATATATATATATATATATATATATATATATATATATATATATATATATATATATATCAGCAAGTGAACAATTAGTTCTCGATGCCTTCTGACACCTTTCTATCATAGCCAGCATTACCTTTTTCAGAAATATGTGCTACAATACCTCTTTTGTGGAATTGGACCAGACAGGCTAGCCTTCATGCCCAAGGTGCATCAGTGAGACTGGGCACCCATAACCCTGTTGCTGGTTCAGTTTTCCTCTCTTGTACCATTTTTGTTAGGTACTAACCGCTGCATACGAACACTCGACAGGACCTGCAGTGTTTGTTGATGCTCTGACCCAGTCCTCTAGCCATCACAATTTGGCCTTTGTCAAAGTTGCTCCGATCCGTACACTTGCCCATTTTTCCTGCTTCCAACACGTTCCAAACTTTGAGAACTAATTGTTCACTTTCCACCTTATATACCCAACCCTTTGACAGGTGCCATATATATAGATTTATATACA
Organism: Ameiurus melas; assembly: GCA_012411365.1. Lineage (NCBI taxonomy): Eukaryota > Metazoa > Chordata > Actinopteri > Siluriformes > Ictaluridae > Ameiurus > Ameiurus melas. Next base: position 32,587,777 of record CM022757.1, on the reverse strand, counting down.
GATTTATTTTTTAAACATTCATTATATAAGTACTATAAATATACATATATATATAGACCCCTCCAGGGTCCGGGGTTCGAGTCCTGTGTGTGTGCGGAAATTGCATGTTCTCCCCGTCCTGCAGGGTTTTCCTCTGGTTCCCTCCTCCAGTCTCCAGTCTGTAGTGTATGAATGGGTGTGTGCATGTGATTGTGCCCTGCGATGGACTGGCACCCTGTCCAGGGTGTACCCTGCCTTGTGCGTGATGCTTCCTGGGATAGGCTCCAGGTTCCCCACGACCCTGTAAGATAAACGTATAGAAAATGGATGGATGAACTGCTTGCTGTCCTCTGGTCAGTGTTTTTGATTAGCTAAAGAAGTTCCACAATTAAAATTGCCTGTTCTTTGGTCACCTAGTTCATTGGCCACACCCCTTTCTACAATCTGTATCATGTCTGTTCTATAGCCATGTCTAAGTCTTTTATGAGGCATGGAAACTTAATCAGGAAAGACTTCAGGGAATCTGAACTTTGACAGGGTTGATTTTATATTTGAAGACACAATGCACTTGACTGGGAGACATTTCATCCTCTGTGAATTCTAAGAATGTGTTGGACATATGGAACTGCTGAAAAAGTGGAACGACGCAGAACTGAATGCTTTTGAGTCGGATGTATGACTACCAAATGCCTTGCAGCTGAGATGATAAAGAAATTAAATGAAAGCCAGGCAGAGAGAGACAGAGAGAGCAAGAGAGAGAGAGAAAGATATTACAGGTGCATCTCAAAAAATGTGAATGTCCTGGAAAAGTTCCCTTTTACCCCGTAAATGAATTCAAAAAGTGGAACTTTCATATTTTCTAGATTCATTAAACGTTCATTAAAGTGAAATATTTCAAGCCTTTTTTAGTTTAAATCTTGATTACGGCTTACAGCTCATGGAAATCAAAAATTCAGTATCTCAAAATATTAGAATATAGAATTTAAAATACAGAAATGTCGACCTGAGTTCTAAACAGCTAATTAACTCAAAACACCTGCAAAGGTTTCCTGAGCCTTTCCTGGGTCACACAACCACAATCATTTGGAAGATGAAAGCAAATTTAGCTGGAGGAAGAGAGGCACAGAATCTTCTCATTGAAGTTCAATGTGAAGTTTCCACAGTCAGTGATGATTTGGGGTTTCATGTCATCTGCTGGTGTTGGTCCACTGTGTTTTCTCAAGTCCAGAGTCAATGCAGCGTCTACCAGGAGATTTCAGGCATTCTGATAAGCTTTATGGAGATGCTGATTTCCTTTTCCAGCAGGACTTGGCACCTGCCCACAGTGCCAAACTACTAGCAACTGGTTTACTGACCATGGTATTGCTGTGCTTGATTGGCCAGCCAACTCGCCTGACCTGAACCCCATAGAGAATCTATGAGAGACAGCAGACCCAACAATACAGACGAGCTGAAGACCGCTATCAAAGAAACCTGAGCTTCCAGAACACCTCAGCAGTGCCACAGACTGATTGCCTCCATGCCTCTGATGCAGTAATTCATGCAAATGGATTGAAGCCCAGACCAAGTATCGTGTGCATAAATTAACACTTTTCAGAAAGTCGACATTTCTGTATTTCTGTATAAATCCTTTATTCAAATATTTTGAGATACTGGATTTTTGATTTCAATAAGCTGTAAGCCATAATCATCAAGATTAAAACAAAAAAAAGGCCTGAAATATTTCACTTATTGTGTAATGAGTTTAGAATATATTTTTTAATTAAATCACGGGAAAAAATGAACTTTTCCACGATATTCAAATTTCTAGAGATATGTGTCAGTTAGTCGTTAGTTAATGACTAACAGGGAGACAGACAAGAAAGTAATCTGAGGTGGAAAACTTGTCAAACTGACAGAGGTGTGGAGAAATGACATAAGTATCAAACTAATCTGTCTGGCTTAAGTATCAAACTAATCTGTCTATATCCTTATTTGCGCAAGAAAATAATACCAGGCAACTGCGTGAACGTTTAGCTGGGAAACGTTATGATTACACAGTCCAAAATTCACGGTGATAGCTAATAAGCAGTTTCACACAATCACAATCCATTTTAGTGCCTTGAATGGTGTGTGTGTGTGTGAAAATGTTACACACCTCAGCATACTATTGTGCATATTCACCTTGCAGTATATTATTCAGTAACTACTATAAATTAGTACTACACTGAAACTATAAAACAGAGGTATTTAGTTATAGTTAAAAGTGAGGAATGCCTGAAGATGCAAACAAGAAAACCACAACAAAACTTTTTATTTAATTTTTATTGTCCAGTCTCATATAGGCTTCATTACTATTGACCAAATGTATATAAAAGATAACACATAATAAAAAGTATAACAGCTTAATATTTTAGTGAAGTATATACAAAACCTTAACAAACATAAAGAAGAATGCTGAGGAAATGAGGCTATGAAGAGAACTAAATACGCAAATACAATTACAAAAAGAAATTTCTAAGAAGCTACAGATGGCATGCAGTACAGCACCTACACCAACCCTTCCCATAAGGCATGCATGTTCACTAAACACGCTTATTCCTGTCAGAGCTTTACAGGATAAACTGACTTCAAAACATAAAACAAAATTTTGCAATTGAGGCAAGCTGATTTTATTATTTTAACCTCAGCATGACAACCTAACAAACTCGCTTGTTCACTACTTCAATGTCAGTGTGAATCTCTGCTTGGGATTAACGACTGGATTAAAAATTGAAGTTACACCAGTTGTAAAAGTGCTCAGGATCCAGGGCTCGTGTTTGTGTGTGCCTCAGAGTAAGGGATATGAATGTAACATGAGACTATCCTGTATATATTAGTACATAAACAGTAAAGTTTTCCAGTCTTGCCATTTTTGCCCAGTCTTCCTCCTGAACAGGTTCCATATTGCAGCATTTTAAACCCTAATGTAACATGCCTAATCTTCCAGAATCCTCCTCGGTAACAGTGTCGACATCTGCAAACTAGACCGGCGTAAAGATGAATGTATCTACGGAAATATAAAACTAAACATGTGCTAAACGTCATCTCCTCAACTTGTATTCAAACATGGGACAGATAATTATATGTAACATCCTACTGTATACTGACTTCCTATTAGTGGAATGTGTTTCTAATATTGCTTACATCCACATACATTTGGCCAATGTATGTGTATACATTAATGTGTAAGTTAATAAGCATGTAGTCTAAAGGTAACATGGATGATAAATGTGCCATGTGCTGGTTTCTGTCAGGAAGAGTAAGCCTTAACAGGGCTTTGTCAGGGAACACAAAAGACGATATTTCTGCTTTCGCGGTTTGTTTACTTTGACTCTCTGACGTAAACTCTTGTGCACACGACGTCATCTGCAGTCATTGTCTGTAAAAAAAATGTAAAGGAAGGTAGAAAAATAAAAAATTAAGATACAGTACTTAAAAAAATGCTAGAGTCGATCATATGCCATGGTGCTCTTTGAAATTTGTAATGCAAACATTACCAGGATCAGTTCTCCATCATTGGTCATTTCCCTGGTCCAGGAAGTCTTAGGGCCATCTCCTTTCTGTAGGGTTTGCTCACAGCTGATCTTACTGTCTGTCTCCCACAGAGGAAAGCTCTACGGACAGTGCCATAACAGACTCGTGTTATAATGAGGGGTGGAGGATGCAGAACAAATAAAACAACTCAAAGCAACTCAGTGAACTCCCACAGTGAAAAGTAGAGGAGAAGGAATTGGGGAAAGAGAATTTAGTGAGTAATGTGGTTATCATGAGCATTTCAGAGTGTTTCATTTGGACATGGCGAGAGGAGCACATCTGTTCGGTTTGTGTGTGTGTGTGTGTGTGTGTGTGTGTGTGTGTGCAGCTGTGTCTGGATGACTTGAAAATGTTATGTTTCTTAGAAGTGCCTGGAAATATGAATAATGCAAAAGTGGGTCCAGATTGAAGGAAAAATAAAGCACAGAGTCAAAAGGCTGACCGAGACACGAGAGAGGACAGGAGTGGTGCCGGATGTCTTAATGTTTTAGTTTTACACTTTTAATGTTATGGCTGATCAGGGGACATTATTCCATTCTTACTTCTGTGAAGTTCTCTATAGTTCTAACAAAATTGTCATTCAGAATAAAGGTTACTTTATGATTACAAAATTACAAAGTAATCCCGGGGGATGTTTTAACGCATATTGCATAGTATAATGATTTAATACTTGAATATAATTTTCATTTGTTTTGGAAACGCATTTCATCTTAGATCCATGCACATTTGGCATGGGCATTGGTAATTATAGATACCTTAGTGGGGACCAAATGGTCCCATAAGAATATGAATAGGACAGTTTTGACCTTGTAGGAATATTTGGCTGGTCTCAAAAACAATATTTTTTTTAATTGACAAAAAAAAAAGAGTTAAAATGTTAAAATGTGTCTTTAAGGTTGGGGTTTGATTTAGGTGGAGCACACCATCAATTAGCTACATTAATAATTATGTCAATGGAAGGTCCTCACCAGTATAGTAAGACAAACGTGTTTGTGTGTGTGTGTGTGTACCGTGCATGGCCGTCCGTCCACTGTGGTCTCAATAAACTCCTGTCCCACAGTGAAGGTCACATGGGTGGTCCTAACTGAGGTGGAGGTCTTGATTGACAGCGTCTCACCGTCCTGTGTAATCTCCACTGACGGTTTTGATGCTGCTGCTACGGCAATCTTCCGAAGCATTACGTTCACACCTGACAACAAACACAAACAGAGAGAGAGCAAGAGAGAGAGAAAGAGAGAGAGAGGATACAGAAATCAAACAGAATCAATACAGAAATCAAACAGAACAGTGCTCTCAGTCTCATACACCTGAGGCATTCTCACAGAGAAAGTGTGAGCACTGTGTAAACACAGGTCTGTGAACCTCTGTGGACTTTACAGCTCAGTATGTGCTTTCACTGAATATTCCTGACAGAGGTGTCCTTAGTTTCTGGACAGGCTGGGAGAAAAGGTGAGGAACAAATTAGAAACTATTAGATGAAGGCAGTGGGGGGGTTTGTGAGGCTTGACAATTAGACTTGCATTTTTGTACTCTCCATGGGCACCATTTTATGACATCATCAAAGGTTCCTTATGATTCTGACCCATTTAACAACCTCTCCCTCTTCCTGCACTCTACACACACACACACACATACACACAAACTCAGAGTCCAGTTACGGATTACGCACTGTCCTGGCAATCTAGTCAAGTTAAAAAGCTGCAATGATTAAAACATTGTGTGTGTGTGTGTGTGGAGAACAGAGGAGCTTAACGATCCCAGGGCATGCAATAATCTGTTACACCTTCCTGTGGATAGAGCACAGGAAAACTCATAGCTGCAAAAAGATGGGTGAGGAATAAAAAGACGAGAGGAAGAAAAGAGAGAATAAGGACAGAAGAGAAACAAAAAAGTAAAAGTAAGAAGGACAGGAAAGGAAAAAGAGAGAAGACAGCATGGAAATGTTGCTCAAGGAGAGGCCAGTGTGTGTGTGTGTGTGTGTGTGTGTGTGTGTGTGTGTGTGTGTGTGTGTGTGTGTGTGTGTGTGTATTTCTGAATTTGTGTGTCGAGTTGAATTTCACACTCTTTCCCTAACACACATTCCCACCTGTCACCAAGGGTATATATACACACCAAGACAGACACCCACACAAGGGAAACCAAAACTCAAACACACACACACACACACTCAGAAATTGAGACATGCAAACAAACTGACAGTTGATGACTGTGACATAAAAGGTGCTCCAAAAAAGTCTACATTTCCTTCTCTCTCTCTCTTTTTCTCTCTCTCGCTCACACACACACACACACACACACACACTCACAGAGCCATCATAAAACACTTGAACCTCATTGATAACAAGTGGGTGATGGTGTGATAACATTTGTCCCTGTACCACACACTGGTGTCTGTTTACTGCATGCTGTCTCTCTGTCACAAGCACAGCTAATGAAGTCAGCACCATCATGTCTTTCATCTCATTTATTTTTAAGTCCTTATGCTTATCGACCGCTGACACAATGACGCCCTCCCCCAGCCCCCAGTAATGAACTGGGGAAGACTGACCACACACGGTGGCGGTCAGGGTTAGTGTCAGTGTCACAGTTCAGGGGTCAGAGGAAGTGTTTGAGAATAAAGCAAAGGGGAGGACGAGAAGGGCGAGAACGGGTGGTGACAGCTTGGCTCCACGTGTCCACTGAGCTTTTACATGAAACCGAAGGAGCTTGGCTTCTCTAGCTTCTAGATAGACAGAGAGAGACGAGAGAGAGAGAGAGAGAGAGAGAGAGAGAGAGAGAGAGAGAGAACATGACTAAAGGAAGTCTTTAAAGGGCATCCCTCAATCGGTCTGTCGGGCAGCCTGTAAATCATATACATTCCTCACACAGACTCCCTGACCCTCATTTTTTACAAGGACATCCATCGCACTTAGTTTGAGAGTATGAATCTGTCAGTCTGTGCAGTCCTGCTCTGTCTCTATATGACACACCCCATTCACGCAGATATTACTGACAATACAGTATTCACATGCACACTTTCTCTCTCTCGCTCCCTCCCTCTGTCTCATCTTCTTTCTTTTGTGCAGCCATGCATGGCCTCTCCCCTCTCCCACAACCCCGCTCCAACCCATCAACCCGTCGCTGCCAGCCCTGCTTGGCCTCGGGTAACAAGGGGTGCTTGCGGGCACTGCCCTGGTGTCCTTGTGCAATTGGGATGCCAATCAAAGCAGGATATGGTCTTGCTACACTGACACACACACACACACACAAACCGACTCCGGTTATTCTGGTGAGAACAATGGTGCCATTTAACAGCAGTTTAATGAACTGGGGTCAGAGTACATGTGACTAGTCAGTTTTGATGCCCTCATGCGCACACACACACACACACACACATACACTAAACCACAAAGGATTTCTTTGGTGTTCAAACCAGGCAAGAAACCATGCATAGCTACATGCAAAGTTTTGAACACAATGTTCTAAACAAACAGAAGCAATGCAGAGGTGCAATTAGTGACTTTGACTCGATTGTGTGAGGAAATCAGGGGTGAGAAAGTTTAGTATCAGACTTTTTTTTTTTTTTACCAATTTGCAAGTGAGTGCATGTATGATAAAGACCCCCTACTCCACTGTGTGTGTGTGTGTGTGTGTGTGTGTGTGTGTGTGTGTATGGGGGGGGTTAAGGGGGGAAGTGTGCCTGAGAAGGAGAAGATAAAGTAAATGTTTTGGGTGATGGTCCTGGTGGTGTGTAACCATGGTCTTGTTTCTCACTATTCTATTCATTTGTGCATTATCATCATCATCATCATCATCATTATTATTATTATTCTTATTCTTATTATTATTATTATTATTATTATTATTATTATTATTATTATTATTATTATTATTACAGTGTCATATTGGCTTACCCAACGCTTTCAGAAGCTCCTCGAAGTTTTCTGAGCTCTTCATCTTCCAGGTACCGGAGAAGTCAGGGATTTTGCGGTCCATGATGCTCTCTGGTTCTGTCTTTCCCTAATTCACTCCTGTAATTTATATAAATTTGATCAATATTTTGCTTCAAGCCCTGTTGTCTTTCCTCTGGTAAGATGTTCAAATCCTTGTTTCCTCTTTCCTTTATATCGCTCGGTGTATCAACCGTTCACTGGCCAAAACTTGTATAAAGTGGACTACACAAGCTGCAAAAGCCTCTTATCCTCCACTTTAACCGCAAGAGCTCACACCTTTCAACCACGCCTAGCGAAGCAAAGAGCCAATCAGAACTAGAGACGATGACACTTGTCCGCCCCGGACACGCCCCCTTTGAACACACGCTCTCTCTCTCTCTCTCTCTCTCTCTCTCTCTCTCACTCTCCCGAAGGCGCGCGAGCGCCTTTATATAGTATAAGAAAGGATTATACACGAATACGAGAATATAAATTATAGTCAAGTTACTGAACAGAACAAATATGATTGTTTGTGAAATCTGCACAGTCATACATTCCTGTATTTTGTTAGATAGGCTGTATAAGGGCTCTGTTGTCTGACTTTTTATCCTGACAATCACAGAATTACAGTCTGAATGCCATGCTCCTGGAAATGCAGTGTAGGGGAAGTTTTTCCATCTTGTCGTATAGCGTGGATAATAGGTAATATTGTGCACTTGTGAAACTTCCCAATTCAGTGCATGCACAAAACTCTTTCTGGTAGAGGATACACACATTCCATTCAGTGGGACTGTTCTGGTCACATGACATTTCTTGCACATGTTAGCATGTGAGCTCTAATTCAACTCTGGGTATAGAAAGAAAACTCGGGGGATCCTAGAAGATTCACGAAGGTATGATTTACCCAGAAGGCACTGCGATTTGGCCCCCATGCTGCTCTAAAGGAAGAAAGGCGAGAGGCCACAGGGGCAAGCGGGTGAGGGTCTCTAACTTAATGAAGACACTGGGCTGGGGAGATTGAGATGATGGATGATGGACGTTAGCAGTACAAAGAGGTCGTTAAACATTGACTTTTGATGGATAGTCTCGCGCACCATATTGAATGTCGCATTAGCGCGCGCGTTACCGGGGAGACAGCAACACCCGAGGCTCCCACTTCTTGCGCGCGCAAAAATTGGGCACTTCCTGATGCTGATGCATTGGCCCACACACGTACGTACGCACGCGCATGCACACACACAGAGCACCGTACATGTATTAACTCTCTGCTGGTGCTTGTACCCTGTGAATAGGGATATTCATTATTTTAAAAATGACAAATCGCACTACTCGTGTTACAGAGCACACAGCAGTGAGCTACACTCCACAGCCCGCACACTATTACACAAACAAAGACTTCATGTTCACACTAGTTCCTCCTTGTCCAACAACACAGCGAGTCATTGCTCTCAAATATCAGTGGGACTATCTATCTCTCTATCTTGTCTCCATCCACCCCCCCCCCCCCGTCCCCGGAGGCGAGACCAATCAGACAGGGTTTACAGGAAAATAAATGGAAATACTCATGTTTTATTGGCTGACAGTCTCTCAATTCTGCCAAAACGCTAGGTCACACAGTCAGTGTGAGGGGGAAATGAATATACACCGATTTTAATTTATTTATTTTTAACCAGTAAAGGGGTTGAAACTGAAACACTAATATTCTCTCATGCTGAGCAGGAAAACAAGATGTAAATGTCTATATGAGTTCCAGGTTATGTGAACATGATATCAGCAGAGCATAAGGTCCGATAACGTACTTTGCATGGGACTGTAGCAGCTAAACTCATACAATGATCGATTAACTGTGCCTCCCCTTGCCTAGCGACACCAAACCATCTTAGTCTCATATTAGTCACTGTCCTGAAAACATTGATAACACCCGAGGAAAGTTTGATGATAAATCCATGTCTGATTATGTCATACATTGACAGGTAAATTACCACAGTTTCCGTATTTAAAAAACAACAACTTTAGGCTACTATCTCAGCTGAGAACGTTGAGCTTGAGAACTGACCATTGTTTTTCTCAGGTTTTACTACATTCATCATTTTACTACCATTTTTACTACCATTTTACTATCAATGGTACCAGCTGTACCACTGAGGTGGGAATTGTGGTTCATATCAAGTAGGTCAATCAGCAAGGTTTTGGGAGTGGCTTGGGGTTGACCAAGAGGAATCTCGCCTAGGGCACCAAAATGGCCAGAAACGGCCCCGTACATGCGTTGTTCAGGTGTTAACTCTTTGGCTGCAGGCTCACTTCATGTGCTGTACTACAGTAAAAATGAATTACGATTACATCAGCAGCCCTCCCAAGTCGTAAATACCTCATCTCATCTCTGTCTCACTCTCTCTCTCTTTCTCATGCACACACACACACAGACACACACACACACACACACACACACACACACACAAACACATTTGATGGTGATATATTCTACAGGGTGTCCCAAAGTCTTTTATCAGATAGTCTTTAAGAATGCCTTTGCCAAAAGAAAAACATGTTGAAATCATTCTCATGACTCGATTGGGAAGCTGTCGAAATCACGGGTACATCTTCTGTACGGTTAATAGACTATGTACACAATATGGCCAAACGTATGTGGATATCAGACAATCACACCCATACTGTATGTGTTTTTCCCCAAAATGTTGCCTACAAAGTTGGAAGAACAAATATGCTTAAGATGTCTTTGTATGCTGTAGCATTACAATTTCCCTTCACTGGAACTAAGAGGGCTAAACATGTTCCAGCATGACCGTGCCCCTGTGCACAAAGCAAAGTCCATGAAGACATGGTTTGCCAAAGTTGGTATTTAAGAATTCATGTGACCTGCATAGAGCTCTGACCTCAACCCCATTGAACATCTTTAGGATGACCTGAAATGTCAACTTTTTCACCAGGCTTCTTCACCCAACATCAGTGCCTGAGATCACTAATGCTCTTGTGGCTGAATGAGCTCCAAAGTTTTGAGGAAAGACTTCCCAGAAACGTGGAAGCACTTTAACAGAAAAGTATAACAGAAAAGTAGGGTACAAAGTATAGTGTTTCTTTCACCTGGAAGTAGACCACCATTAAAGCTTTACTCTAAAAGCTATATAAAATACACCACACGCACCTTCCCAAGCAATAAAGCTACAAAAGATGTACCCATGATGTACTCCAGCAACAAGGAAAAGTAGAGTTTGCTTCCTTAATTTCTACAAATGCACGCGAGCCAGAAGCTAAATTAAATTAGATGGCACCACATGTAACAGTATTTTAAGTATTTTAGACATGACACAGAAATATGCCTAACTGCTAACAAGTGCAAGACGTATTCAACTGAGCAAATCCCCAGTCCCTCTAGTAATTTGTGATTTTGCAGAGGAAGTTGTAATTTTTCAAAATTACCTCAGATTTTCCACAGATTTGGGTAAAGACGCGTCATGTGACATCATCACAACATGTTTTAAATCAAAGCCCTCTTCGATTCATCTGAAAGGTCTAACCAACAAACATCACTGAGAAAGAGCAAAACTATTTTGTGCAATTGCAATTTCATCAATTTAAGTTGTTTTCCCCAAAAAGCACAAAAAGCTCACAATTTTCTTTTTTAAAATGCAGCAAAATCAAGCATTTTGGTACCACAATCAGAAAAAAAAAAATTGCGATATCTTGTACAGACTGAATCCTTAATTTGACTCTGACTTGATGGCGCAATATGAACTTTAAGAAAAATGGCATATTTTTTTATAACCATTTGTTGTAGTTCTAAATAACACAGATAAGGGTTCCCTCAGAGGGACAACCTTTTGAGAATATAGGTTTTAAGCTAGACCCTATAGGGTTTTCCAGTTTGTCACTTCCTTTTTAAAGGTTTTAAAGGTTCTATGTAAAACCCCACAACCCGCATTTCCTTACTAGAGAGTGTCCCAAGTAGGACCACTTTAAGAGGCTAATAACCATTAAATATATAGAGACTCCCTCATGATCCCTTTAAAAAAAGTTTGCTGTTAGGGTTTTTGTACAGTAGACAACATTTTATACAAGTCTATGTTTGTAGTTTATTTCTGATGTCAAGCTTTTGAGTGTGTGTCATAAATTTCCATCTCTGAATTGAGAAATTTATGGGGACCAGTTTGCCAGCCTCTCTACTAGCAGTACCTGCAATGATCTTTGCACAATAGGAGCCCTTTACCTGGGGGTATATTATTCATAAATACCTGAAGGAGAGAAGGAGTAGAATGGAGAGTGTCGTCAGACAGTTATGGTCTGCCCTGTAGGTCTACTGAGCAGCACTGTCTTTCTCAATCTTCTCGTCCTTCTCTCTTCTCATTCCCCCTTTCTTCACTTCCAGTTCACCTCACCCACTTTCTCTCCATTGCCCCCTCCCTTCCTCCCTCCCACTGTCTCCACTTTTGTTCTTTTGTGATGCTGGGATTGCATTCCACAGGCACACTGCAGAGATGCTGGGACTGCAGGAAAAAAAGAGAGTTGGGGGGAGGGAGAGGCGGGGACTGAGGCTTAGCTCATTTTTTATTGCATTGTTCTGGGCTTCAGAAAATGAGAGAGGGAATGATTCAAACCTGGAGATCAAAGACAGAAAAGGAATGGCAGTTAGAGGATGAGAGAAGGAGAAAAAGAGAGTGAGAGAGAGACAGAGAGAGAGAGTCATTAGGGAAAGACGAGAGGAGCTTTACAAGCAGACAGTAAATATTTCTGAGCACTTTTGAGACAGGGATTAAGGTTTTGTTTAGTTCCGTTTCTTTGGCAAGAACTCGGCACGGTAAGTGATACTCCACTCAGGGGATTCACGTAACCAAAAACACACATACCACCAACACATACGTATGAATGTATGCCTGCACACACTCAAACACACCGACATTCACAAACTGGTTCACAATCTAACCAAATAATAGATGAGCAAATACATTCACATCAACATTGATAGATCACAAAAATGTCCCCTTACACCAACCACATTAGCCACACATACACTGGCACACACACACACTGCGCTGTTTCCACTGTTCTAATGGACAAATGTAATGCGGGGGTTTTTCCAGTACCAAATTAAACTCTGGGATGAGACACGAATACATTTGATACTGGGCTATTTTAAACGGGTGCCTAAGTGCTTTTTGTGGCACCTCAGTAGCTTCTTCTCAAACTCAGAATGCACAGTGCATTCCTCCCGTTCTCTTCTTTGTTCCTCTCTGCCATGCGTAAACAATATTACTGTCTTTTCTACATGCACCTTGTATTTTTTTCCTCTCATAGCACCACTCTCTCCATTCCTCCCTCTATCCCTCACTCAGGCAAATCAGGCTGCAGCTGAGGAAGTTCAAGCAGAACCTCATTGCCTGGACGCTTATCCATTTATCTCCCAAATCACTTCCTTCTGTGGTCTAATCTCCCCTTTTTCTCCCTGAGGTAACACACACACACACACACACAACACACACACACACACACACACACACACACACACACACACACACACACACACTGAAACAACAACTTTATGTGAGCCTGTTGCAGGGTTCAGCAGTGATTTGTGGTGCTTGTTAAGTTGCTGGATGCATTAAACTCCTGCCAGTCCAGGCACTAAACCTGACCTTGTGCCCTCACCTTTGCCATCTGATCCCAATTTCTACCCACTTCCATCTCTCTCTGTCTCTCTTATACTCTGTCTTTCCCTCTCTCCCTGTCTCTCTCTCCCTCTCTCTATCTCTGGTTCTTTTTCTTTCTTTCTTTCTTTCTTTCTTTCTTTCTTTCTTTCTTTCTTTCTTTCTTTCTTTCTTTCTTTCTTTCTTTCTTTCTTTCTTTCTATAAAAAGGGGATTTCTGAGTCATCATGAGTCACCATGTTTTGTTGAGTTTGATTCAAAGTACAGTCTAAATGATCTCTTTTACATACACCATCCATTTAGGGCTCAGTCATTTGAGAACTACATGTGAGTGTCTGCATGACTCAACATGTGGGGTGAGTTTTCTCCAGATGCCTGAGTTACTTGCCCAGTGCTTCCTTTTTTTCCCTCCCTGTCCTCTCTTTTTCCTGGCCTTCTTCTGGCGGATCTAATTATCATTTATTATATGAGAGAGGGAGAGAGAGGAGGGAGAGAGAGAGAGAGAGAAAGAGAGAGAGAGAGAGAGGTCAAGAAAGATGGGGGGGGGGGTTCCCTGCTGGCACACCCATACACATTTAGATGTATAGTCAAACCCCATTTTCCCGCTTGACCTGAGAAAACGGTGGAGTCCTGCTTGCCACTTTCCTGCATTGGAGTGAGGGCTATTGTGAGTGCCCTTATGACAAAGGCATCATAAACCCTCTGTTCTCTTCCAACTCCAATCAAACATCTACCAGAGCAATAAAACATGCAAAACACCTGCAACTAAAGGGGAATGTGGCAAAGACACAGGAACAAAAGGGAAAGAGTAACCAAAGAGATAAAGAGGAAAAGATTAGGCACACAAAGATGAAAGATCTGATGGTGGAATTGTATTATCTCTCTTTCTTTGTCTCTCTGATGGGAATTTCAAAATCTTACATCCTCATATTTGATGTTTCGTTAGTTTAGTTGTTTCCAATAAATGAACTCTTTCACCCTCAACAGACCTCTGTGGCTAAGGCTTCTGAAGTCGTGTGTGTGTGTGTGTGTTTGTGGTTTTGTGTGTGACTCGTCAAAGCTGCCAGTGAACTGTATCCTGGAAGCTAGAGCAGCCCTTGTGCTACTGATTACTGCATGTGGGTCAGCGTTTAACAACCTGGCTGAAAAAACGAGTGTGAGAGAAAATTTATGGAAGGAAGAAATAAAGAGAAGTAGAAAGCAGCCGGAGCAGAGTGTGACGGAGGTAGAGTGCAGAGAGTTGATATAAGAAATATGTAGAAGAGAAGCAAGAATAGAGGGAATGTTTCAATAGACCTATGGAGGAAAGAATATAAAAGAAAAGATAGAGATGAAGACCTGAGAATAAAAAAGCTGGACACGGCATTAAGAGGAGAAGTACAGACAAGCGACAAATTAAAGGAAAAAAAACAACACTTGTCTCCTTAAAGGGAAATCAATCCAACGTTATTCTGACTGGATCACCTTTATGCTATGATGAAACATTTCTATCCTGATGGCTGGCCAAAGGGCACGAGGTCTCACAGAATGGTCTTAGGTGGAGAATGCACTATACAACCACCATCATCAAAACACCAGTTGGACTATATTTTGGAAGACTGCTGTCCAGTACAGTTCCAAAGGCTTGTATAATCTACAGTCCCCTTCGAAAATGTTGGAACGGGTATTTTTTGCTGTAGACTAAAGACATTTGGGTTTGAGATCAAAAGATGAATATGAGAAGAGAGTTTGGAATTTCAGCTTTTATTTTCTAGTATTTATATGTAAATGTTCTAAACGACATACAACATAGCACATTTTGTGTCAGACCACCTAATTTGTAGGCGAGCAAAACTATGAGAGACAGGTGTTTCTTGTTACCCAGGTGTGTCCTGTTAGATTGTTTCAACAATAAATAGCTCTGAACATCTACTCTTGGTTTCAGGCTGCAGTTTCACCTGTGAAGACTGCATTTGTTGTTAAAAAGGATAAACCAGCATGAAGATCAGAGATGGCTCTATAGGAGAAAAGCAAGTCATTTTGAAGCTGAGAAAAGAGATAAAATCTATCCATGGTTTTGCAGAAACATGGGGCATAACCAGTACAACGATTTGGAATGTCCTGAAAAAGAAAGAAACCACTAGTGTACTGAGCAACAAACAAAGAATGGATCGGCTAAGGAAAACAATAACAGCTGATGACAGAAACGTTGTGAGAGCTGTGAAGAAAAACCCAAAAACATAGGCTCCAGGCTCCCTGAGACCATGTATAGGACAAGCTCTACAGAAAATGGATGGATGGATGTCAAGAAATCTGCATGGTGAAAAAACATTCAAGATGTACATTGAGCAGCACTGTATGTGGAATATGAGAATATTATGTTCATCCTGCCAGACCTATTCTACTAATCACTTATGTTAACTATGACCTGTCAATTTTAGTTAGATTGCATCAAACAAGTTAGAAAATCTGGTTGCAGGTATATAGGTCATATGTTAAATATTGTTGCATGCATGTAGCTTCTTAAGCTGCTTTCCCAAGTCATAATCTTGCACGCAATATACATGATATTTTTGTATTGGATTGATATTGAATTGACAGAGAGAGAGAGCGAGGGAGAGATATAGAGAGAGATGTGGGAATGAAAACAGGCTGCTTTTCCCAAGCTCACACCTTATTTTATATACAAACCCATTTTTTTGTTATTCTGTTCTTTTTGGCCAGAAATTTTGAGTTAAAGTACAGGGCAGTTCGTCATATTCTCTCCACCCTGCTCTGACTGTCTGATGGCTTTCCTCCACCCATCCATAGCTTTTCACTCCACACTCATTCTTTCAGCTTCTGCTTATGTTTTCCTCCTTTTTCCCAGAGAGGGATTGTTCTGTGTGTTGGCTATCCTTGTTGGCCATGTGGTTCTCAAGTCATATTTCCACTGTGACCTGTACAGTACCAGCCTGTCTGCCTTGCCCTGTTGATAAAGTCTGTACTGCGACCTCAGAAGACTTTATACATCCTCCACAAAAAAAAAAAATCTTTGTCCTTATTCAACCTCCGGTTCAGGCAAAAGACACATCCATTCACATGCATCTGCTCATTGCAGGGCACTCTTCGTGAAATTAGATATAATACATTGAGCCCATCATCCACAAAAAGGCCAGAAGATAAAATATACTACAGGTTGGTACTGATTTCTGTTGATGGGGCCACATTTGCGACATTACTTTCAAGAAAAGCCTCACAATTCAATGCCCCACAGAACAATAGAAGCACATGGAGAGGCAGAGAATGAGGGATTTCGACAAGTTAAAGGTGAATGAGGGGTGAAACATGTGGAACAGATGAGAAAGGGCTTCCTGAACATAAGGAAAGAGAACGAGAGTTTAGTAAACACGCATTAGAATGAAGTTAATCCCATAAAATCCTAGGAGTCCCAGAGCTGCATTCAGTCTGGTGGGCCTAAAGTATGGCCTCTGAGGCTCTGGAAATCATTTGGATAGTGGTGCCATCTAGTGTCACTACATGTTTAAAAAAATTTTTTTACAGAAGTAATATGACTTCTCATTTTGTCTGCCACAGGTTATGCTTTCTGTGAAACCACTTCCTCTAGAAGCACACTGTGTGTAATTTTCAAGAAGTGATAGAAAAAAAACCCCAAGGTGAATATAGATGAGGAAACATCTGTTTGATTATGTGTGCAGTTATTGGGGTTGATGGGTTTTTGGAAAATTTTGGCAAAAAATTGTTCATTCATTCATTCATCTTAACAGCTTTATCTTGGTCGGGGTTGAGCCTATCCAGGGAACACTGAGTGTGAGGCTGGAACACAGCCTGGGTGGGATACATAAATGTATGTATTCAGCATACATGTATATATTCACATTTACGGGCAATTTAGAGTCACTCATCCACTTACTGGCAGGTTTTCTAAGAGGTGAGAGAAAATCTTGAGCATAATATGTGGAATCCAAAAACAGAAGCCTGAGTTCAGAATCTGGAGCTATGAGGCCTGCAACACTCCCACTGCATCACCATGCTACTCTGGGAATATTCAGATTTACATAGTTATCCCTTTTACCAAATGTCAGCCAAGACATATTTGGTGTCTGCTATTTGCTTCATTAGTTTTAGACTAGAGCTTAAAGGTTAATGTGGCTAACAAGTAACTTTCCAAATACCAAGTGTTTGTTACAACAGAAGCTTTTCCGTAAACACAGGCTCAAGAAAAAAAAAGACTTGCTTCACATGGCATCTATTTAATCTAATTTTTGAATAAAACATTCTGTAAAATAGCAGGGATGGTACTATTTTCAAATTTAAGTTAGTAGAAAACTTGTCATTCGTGTAACCTTTAGATTATCTGCACAATTCTGCTTTTGAGCTTTATGGGGAGGAATGATACCAAATTGGGGTAGGAAAAATGTTTCCGGTTGTAAAAGATGGCTGACCTCATAGCATTCAGCTAGACACAATATTGATATTTATCCATTTATCTACTGTATTTTGAACAGGCTGATAGGTGTAAATTATTATTATTATTATTATTTAGTACTGCCCTTCACAAGCTGCAAAAGATATTTACATACTTCCCAAAAGACAACATTATAACACTTTACACTGATCATCCTGCTCAAGGGTTTACATCCCCCTGGCTCTTAATGTATCGTGTTGCCTTCTTGAACATCAGTGATTGTTTGCAGCTTTTGTAATAGTTGTGTACGAGTCCCTCAGTTGTCCTCAGTGTGAGAAGATCTCAAAATCATATAGTCACTGATGGAAAGGGGTCAAATATGCAGAAGATGCGGGAAAAGCAAAGAATGTGCAGGACCTGGAGGATTTTTCTGAAGAACAGTGGGCAGTTTAACTGCTCAGGACAAACAAGGGACTCATTAACTATCACAAAACATAATAAGAGTCGTTGATCAACCAGGAAATGACACACAGTATTAAGAACCAACATATGTAAACTTTTGAACTGGTTCATTTGTGTAAATTCAGTTATTATTGTGTCTTGTGGACTATATGTTATGTGAAATCACGTAATCAGGGCAGAACTAAATAAATAAAACAAAATACAATTTTTATGATCCCTCTTATTTTTTAATGAACATTTTACCAATTCTGCAAAGCATATGGAAACTTAGGACCTCAATTCACTCACACACTCACTCTATCTGTCTGTCTATTTATCTATCTATGTCTTCTGTCTTCTAAAATGATTTATATCTCTCTAACTATCAGGCGATATATTCCATAGTACTAGGTTTATCTATGTAATAAAGGTTAATGAATGTTTCAGTCTGAGAGTAAGAATAAGGTGTAGATCCAGTGGAGTATCTTCTACTCTGTTGGTACAACATTCGTCTTTATCCTACAAATAATCACAGACTTCACAATTAAATCTAACCCCATAAACTGCCACCAGACAAATTTCTAATAAGTTTGTTGATGCTGACACTTGACATTGTTTGACCCATAACAAGCCAATAATGTTTTATAGCTTTATTTTTCATTTTGGGTAGAACAGCCTGCTAGTCAAAATTTTTTACTCTTAATTTGATCACAAAGCTCAGCCTGAATAGTATACAATAAAGCTGCATCACAGAATCCTCAGTGATACATTGAGACGTGTTGAATTGGTACCTACATTGTTGAATTAACACTAATAATTGGACCAGAATAAGACTCTGTAAGAGTCTGTTCAAAACAACATATTCTAATGTGACACTATCTCTCTTAATTCAATACTGTAAGTTCAGTGCTAGTTAATCCAATACTGTTTATTTAACTATGATATGTAATCAGAACATTTGTTAGTATGATTGGCCATATTACAAAATGTAAGTCAAAGCTACTAAAATGAAGACTAGAAAGCATTTGGACATGGCCGCCTTAAAAACTGAGCTTGACCCTGAGCGTTCTCCACAGTCCGGCTGATTATTACTGGGTGTCAGACTGTTCGGGTTCCCCTCAAAATGAACAGGGCGACACGCGTCCCTGACCTCGTCGCACCCAAGGATGATGTGCTTGGTTTCGTTGTTTATGCGCTTAATGCCACACAATCCCTCGTCCACATTCACACGCACCGTCACAAAGGAGAATTTCTCCTTGCTGATGCACAAGTTGCCAGAGTGCTGTTTTCCACCAGCTTTAGTGCACACTGCATTCACACGCTCTCTGTCATTCTCATGGAAAAACGACTGAGTGGGTCTGTTGCACGTCTTTATCTGCCTGAGCAGTGCGTTCCACACGTTCTGGTCCCATGTCTTTGGCACGCCATCAGGTAGATGTCGCTTGAGGAAGGTGGCATGAGCATTGTTGTGCTTTGCTTGCAAGCATGGTTTCGAGTTGACATCCAAGGATGAGCAGAGAGACAAAGCAGAGGTCAAAAGGATCAGGGTGAGGAGCATCATTCTGATGGACACCTGCAAAGAATGAAAGACCGCTTATAGGTGTGTGATAATAATCAGTATGATTATATTGTGATATTCATATCATCATAGACACAACAAAATGTTTCTATTTCTTTTAGTATAGTCGTCTATTGTGAAATGACATGAAGCATTATATAGTTATATAACTAGCTATGTAATTCAGATCGCCACAGCCTATTTGAGTGTTGTTGCTGACTGTGTGCAACAATGTCTGACTTCTAAGCCACAATTTACCATCTTCTAACGGCTATGTCCAGCATGATAATGCAACATGGCACAAAGCAAAAGTCTCAAACTGGTTTCATGAACACAACAATGAGTTCAGTGTTCTTCAGAGGTGTTCCCAGTTGCCAGATCTGAATCCAGTTGAACACCTTTGGGATGTTTTAGAATGGGAGATTCACAGGAGTCCATGTCAACATGAACCAGAATCTCAAAGGAGTGTTTTCTACATCTTGTGGAATCCATGCCATGAAGAATTGAGGCTGTGATGAGAGCAAAGCGAAGTTCTGCCCAGTATTAGTATAGTGTTCCTAATAAAATGCTCCGTGAGATATCTACAGTATATATACACAAAAGTGAGTACACCCCTCACATTTTTGTAAATATTTGATTATATCTTTTCATGTGACAACACTGAAGAAATGACACTTTTCTACAATGTAAAGTACAGCTTGTGTAACAGTGTAAATTTGCTGTTCCCTCAAAATAACTCAACACACAGCCATTAATGTCTAAACCGCTGGCAACAAAAGTGAGTACACCCCTAAGTGAAAATGTCCAAATCAGGTCCAATTAGCCATTTTCCCTCCCCGGTGTCATGTGACTTGTTAGTGTTACAAGATCTCAGGTGTGAATGGGGAGCAGGTGTGTTAAATTTGGTGTCATCGCTCTCGCACTCCCTCATACTGGTCACTGGAAGCTCAACATGGCACCTCATGGCAAAGAACTCTCTGAAGATCTGAAAAAAAGAGTTGTTGCTCTACATAAAGATGGCCTAAGCTATAAGAAGATTGCCAAGACCCTGACACTGAGCTGCAGCACGGTGGCCAAGACCATACAGCGGTTTAACAGGACAGGTTCAACTCAGACAGGCCTCGCCATGGTCGACCAAAGAAGTTGAGTGCATGTGCTCAGCGTCATATACAGAGGTTGTCTTTGGGAAATAGACGTATGAGTGCTGCCAGCATTGCTGCAGAGGTTGAAGGTGAGGGGGGTCAGCCTGTCAGTGCTCAGACCACACGCCGCACACTGCATCAAATTGGTCTGCATGCCTGTCGTCCCAGAAGGAAGCCTCTTCTAAAGATGATGCACAAGAAAGCCCGCAAACAGTTTGCTGAAGACAAGCAGACTAAGGACATGGATTACTGGAAATATGTCCTGTTGTCTGATGAGACCAAGATAAACTTATATGGTTCAGATGGTGTCACGCGTGTGTGGTGGCAACCAGGTGAGGAGTACAAAGACAAGTGTGTCGTGCCTACAGTCAAGCATGGTGGTGGGAGTGTCATGGTCTGGGGCTGCATGAGTGCTGCCGGCACTGGAGAGCTACAGTTCATTGAGGGAACCATGAATGCCAACATGTACTGTGACATACTGAAGCAGAGCATGATCCTCTCCCTTCGGAGACTGGGCCACAGGGCAGTATTCCAGCATGATAACAACCCCAAACACACATCCAAGATGACCACTGCCTTGCTAAAGAAGCTGAGGGTGAAGGTGATGGACTAAACCCTTTTAAGCATCTGTGGGGCATCCTCAAACGGAAGGTGGAGGAGCACAAGGTCTCTAACATCCACCAGCTCCGTGATGTCGTCATGGAGGAGTGGAAGAGGACTCCAGTAGCAACCTGTGAAGCTGTGGTGAACTCCATGAACAAGAGGGTTAAGGCAGTGCTGGAAAATAATGACACTTTGGGCACAATTTGGACATTTTCACTTAGGGGTGTACTCACTTTTGTTGCCAGCGGTTTAGACATTAATGGCTGTGTGTTGAGTTATTTTAAGGGGACAGCAAATGTACACTGTTACACAAGCTGTACACTCACTACTTTACATTGTAGCAAAGTGTCATTTCTTCAGTGTTGTCACATGAAAAGATATAATCAAATATTTACAAAAATGTGAGGGGTGTACTCACTTTTGTCAGATACTTTATTGTACTATATTGTAAATATTCTACCGTTGTTTACTGTACATTGTACAGTACTTTAGTGGTTGCCAGTTCAATTCACAGCATTTTTTCTTCTTCTTACAGTGATATATTTTTTATATATTCAAAAAAATCAACATACATTAAATTTTGCATGTTCGTTACTATCCTTAACTTAGAATATTACAAAGGAATTTCCCAAAATGTTATTGTTGGCACAACCAGTATGATTTTCATAACCTTGCATGTGATTAAACTTTTTTTTTTTTTTTTAATATCTACATTCCAAAACATTCTGTAAAAGTCTTTATCTTCACAACTAAAATAAAAATACTAGATTTTTGGGTTTGATTGAGCGCCCACGTGTGCATATTTAATTAAGACTTATTTGCATGAATAAATGTGCATAAAAAGTATAGCAGCAATCAGCTGGGATATCTATTATATACAAAGACCAAATCAAATACAACGTTATTATGCTAGTGTGATAATAAAAAAAAGTTATTTTTTTATCGTCATATGAATGTTACATCGGTAATCGGTAACAGAGGTCTACGGTCGCAGCTAAATATAGCCTGGCATTTGTTTGGTACTGCTGTGGTACACGAAAACGAATGAGAATGAACAAAAACAACAGGATTTACCATAACAGGCAAGAACAGAGAGAAAGATAACAGAAAGGAAAGGAATGTTATAATCTCGACCTACTTTCAGAGACGCTGCAGTGAGCGGAATGTATGCAGATCTGGGAAACAGCTGTGTGTGTGTGTTGTGTGTGTGTGTGTGTGTGTTATTCACTGCGCACGCAACTCTTTCCATGTGCTTTTTTTATCCACTGCTGTACAGGAGAGAATATTAACTGGACGGCCATTGGTCCATGTTGTATAACATGCGCAGAAGGAGTCACGCCCCCTTCACACTGATTGGTCTTTTCCTCTGTCGGTCGTCTTTACTGTAATGTAATCAGCCAATGGGCGGTTGTTATTACTGCCTGGATTTCACTGTGTGGACTTTCACATTCATGAGGATTCAGTTTGAGGTGTGGCTCCGTGCTGCTCTTTGAAAGTATACAGTTCGCCATGACGTAATTTATTTGGATGTATCCACGTTACTGAAGAGCATTTTAATACTAATCAAAGGTGTGGTGTGATTTATATATGTGCGTGTGCTTTTTTGTGCTGCTTATATTACAAGGTGATTGTTTAAGGTAGAAAAAAAAGAACATGCAGGTCCATAAACATAGAAAGAATAATATATTTTTTTAAATCATATTTTGTGCATGTGTTATTAATTTATGTGCTTTCTTTCTAGACAAAAAATAATCCAGTTACATTTCATAGTTATTCTTTTTCCCTTGTGCAGCGGATGCACTTTATGACCAAATGTTTCACCTGAACATCACACCCATATATTGGCCTTCCCAAAACTGTGACAAAGTTTAAAGCACACATGTGTAAATTATGTCTTTGTATGCTTCGGCATTAAGATTGTTCTTTACTGAAACTAAGAGTCTCAAACATGTTCCAGCATGAAAATGCCCCTGAGCACACAACGAGCTCCATGAAGACATGGTTTACCAAGCTTGGAGTGGAAGATCTCAGATCCCAGATCATAACTGCAGATTTGGGATGCGCGTGCCATCCACTGCCCTTACACCATATTTCCAAATAACATGAAAACTGATTTAAGATTTTTCATCCAAGGCACCTCTGCTAGTTGGATACTTTATGTAGGTGAGTGCAGACCAAAATGCAATACTCTAAAAGGAAATGATTAGAGTAAATGACAAGCTGACTAAGAACATGTCTGAGTGATGAGCAGTGTGTGTCGCCATGGATTAGTGGTCCAGTGATGAACTCTTTTCTTTCCTACAATCTTGCATAAATTGTGGATAACTTAATAATTTGCATCTTTAGTGCTAACTACAAACATTCCCACGGAAGATTGGTAGCTCTATTTTGCAGTCCACACAATTGAACACTTGTGTTGTTTTCCATAAATGCTCATCGTCTCTTCAGCGTGGTTGAAGCAAAACATGGGAACTGTTCAGAAGAGGTCTGTAACTCTTTAGTTTCAGAAAAGGTTTATTCATCTTCAGATAAGCTGGCAGCATAAAATCTGATTCCAATAAAGTAAAATATTTCTTTTTGTTGCATGATATTACTGCTCTAAAGTCTATTCCTACTGCTCTCCTACGTTGTAATTATGGAAAATATTTATGAAGCGTAATCAATATGTGTAACTAACATTTGGATATGTCAATGAAGTGTATTCAATATGTATAACCAACATTTGGAATTATTACTTAAGCATAATCGAATAAACAATATTGTTTAAAAAGCATAATGTATATGTATAATCAATACTTAAAAGCATAATCTAAATGTTTGATCAAGTTATATTCTGAGTGTGTATTGAGTTGGATGAACTCTGTGTCTTACTGTACAAGACTGTCCAATCTTACTCCACAGAAGCAGATTCCTTTGAGGACAGATAACAATTAACAACTTAGAATGAGGCCTAAAAGGGAGTGTGGATTCAGGACTCAGTCTGAGTGAAATCTTTCATTTTTAAAAAAGAAGAAACCATGTCCTTATGAAACCTTATCAAGAAAAACAACTAACTGCCTCTGTCTCTGAAGTTTCTGACTTAGGCTGAAAAGGTTGATTTATCCACAACATTATCTAACTTAAGACCTGACACAGGCTCTTTTGAGAAAGCTATTGCGTAAAAGCTTAATAGAAACATTTCACTCAGATAAGAGGAAGTTGTTCAAATGGAAAGAATAAGGAGCCAAGTGCTCAGAGAACTCAGCGGACATTAGTGGTCAGTCAGCACAGATAACGACAGAGCTGCTTCGTCTAAATATTACTCTACACTGGTAATGTACTTATTATTTGTTATTTACTGATGTAAATGCAATTTTTTTTTTAAAACAGCAGCAAGAAGCAAGTTAAAGGGAAATTCAATTCAGTCATTTTTATTTCTTTTTCAGACACAAGACTCATGATGTCCTTCTACATTGTGTATGTCTCTTTCTTCTGGGTAATTCTTGCTAATAAATTGACGACTACCTCTTCAGAGTTCAACCCTTACCCCTGCATGTATTCTGCCAGGACTGATGCTTACGAGACATTCTTGAATAAGCATGTACGTCCAGACGCCCCCGAAACCCTTGACCAAAACCAGTGGCAAGCTTTTATTAAAAATATAGGGACATGTGATCGACCAGTTCAGTCCTTTATCCCCTTCGCCCAGAAACAACAAGTGGACAACGTCTGCTCTCCTTCAGGAGGTAAAACATACACTGGTGACCAGTGTGTCAGCAAACAGGAGTTCACCTTCACTACCGTACTCGTGGACAACAACTGTGTTGTATACAGAGTCTTCAAAGAGACAAAGTATCTTTTATTGGCGTGTGATGAGATCCAGGGTTACTGCCGTCCAGTGCATTTTCAACCAAATCCAAATAATGTTGGACCAGACAACAATAAACCAGACTGTAAAAATCCATATTATCAGAACCAGGCACAGTTAATCTTATCCTTCTAATACTCACACTGTTGTAATGCTCTTTATGTGTTCATCAGAATGATTAACTTGACATAGTCTGAAAGATTTATACAAAAACACAAATATAGCCTCATGCCAGTGAAACAGTAATACTTGCTGAGACACACTTCAGTGTAATCAAATACGAGTTTGTGTATGTGATGATATTGAACGCTATCGGTGCACATTTGTTAATGTATAATGTAATGACTGTGTATTAACAGCAATACTAACCTTAGAAGCCACATCAGTGTATTAACTCCTGTACTGCCTGATAATCAACGCTGTATAATAATAAATTAATTATTATTGCATATGTAATCAACTATCTATGCTTACTAGATATGAAATAAATGTTTCCATTTATTTTATGCACATAAGTGTCATGTTTATTTTTTAATAAATTTTTTGTCTAACACTTGTGCTTTGTTAGTCTTACTAATACAAGCCTACACAAAATACTACTAAACATTGTAATACTGTTTTATAATATAATACCAACAAATTGGTTCTAATACATTATACTGCACAATATATGAAAGAAGACAGAAAGAGGGAACACATTTTAAGATGTATGTACTTCCAGTCTTAAACAAAGAGAAGTGAAATTAGCAGTCATGTTGCAACTGGTCATCCTGAGTTGCAGATCTTTATACCATTCTGCATGGAAGAGGGGTTGCGTTTACTCATCTGTCAGCTAAACTCCTGTTGTTTGATTCTCTCCACCCTGTTTGAGCATGTTACCGAGACTCGATGAGAAAGCAATTTCAGATGAACGTCTTTATATACAACCAGAACTGGAAAAAGCTATAATCGAGGTACTAAACATGAGACTAGGTTCAAAGCATGAAACACATGGAACGAAAACACAACCGCTTAGCATCAAGGAAACTCACATATCCTTGGTGTCTCTACATTTATTTCTCGAACAAAGGTCAAACACAAAACAAGGTCTAAACATTAAACTGGAATTGTGGCATGAAACGAGAACAGGACATGGAACCTTAACTGTATCGATGTCTATACACTCCGTTCCAGCTTTACTCATTGACACATTTAATACTGTGCGAAATGCACAGCCACACAAGGGGTTTAAATAACTAATGTAATTTACCTTGAACGCTGACAACTGGTAACACCCTCGAAAAAACAACCAATGACTCAACAAGGAGGAGACAGAACAGAAATCAAAACAAACGCATGTGTCCATTGTAAACAAAGTCCCCATAGTTCATACGTACTGGGTCATGCACGCGCGCCCTCCGGCTCTCCGTGCACGTCACGCGCCATCTGCAGGCGAGATCGTGACAGAGCAAATAGTCAAGAATTAATCAAGGGCCTTTTGTTTTCCAAGCAAGTGCATTGACCCTGAATAGGACACATATTACACAATCATAAATAAATATCAATTCAATTAAATTCAGTTTTATTTTTATAATGCTTTTAACAATGGATATTGTACCAAAGCATCTTTGCAGACATATATCAATTCAGGATATAGATTTTAAATGCAGAAATATATCACTAATGGGCAAGCAAGAGGCTAACGATGGCAAGGAAAAACTTTTTGAGACAATATGAGGAAGAAACCTTGAGAGGAACCAGACTCAAAATGGAACCCATTCTCATCTGGGTGACAACAGATATAAATAAAGAAATCCCTTCTACAAATGTGCTAATGCTACATGGTGAAATAATGCAATTGTGTAACCAGGATAATTAATTACAATTTACATAAAGTCTGCTTTGTTGAAACGATCCACTGTTCACTGATGTGCAAAGCTGCTATACATAGTGTAATGTAAAAGTGTAACTGAAAATACAAACAAAAAATATCAAGATAGAAATTTAGGCTACATCAAACACTGAGCCAGGCTCCATTATGCAACTTTAACCTTTGGGATATTTGTTATCTAACATGTGCATAAAATGGATGCATCTTACAGCTCATACTCCCAATAAAATCAGTCCCATATATAGGTATTACTGGTATCTGATAATCCTTTCAGCTTTGCTGTAGAGAGGCTTCCACGTATGCCATATCACACTCAGCACATCCGGAAACGTACTCTGCATGAGGTTGTAGAAAAGCCACATGCAACAGCATTCACGCTCACACCAGAGCAAAAGAAAAAGGAGAGGAGAAACAATGGTAATACTATTGAAGGTAATAAGTTTTTGTTTATAGAGGACCATAACAGAGAAAGAAGACTAAGAGAGAACAGAGGAAATTGAAATTATGATGACATATGGTACAAACAGCTTAGACAAGATGTGAAGTGTCTCAGCTCAACCGAGTTTCAGAAACTAAACACAAAGTGAGTGTATTCTCAAATGCTTATCTTGCTTATATGAAATATCTGTGTAACCAAGGAAATACCTTTGTGCTTCACGTAAATCACCGGCACAAGCTTCATGTCTTAAAACAATAGGATGTTACAGTTAAGTGTGATTTCTAACATTGTAAGACAGTATATGTACATGTATGTTTTAGACCAAGCCTTTGTGAAACCTCAGGTCATACGCAGAGGGGAAAGCCAGCTTGGTAAAAGCTTGGTAAAGGTGTTAAGTACAAGCAACAAGTAGATTTAAATATGATGATACTGATGATATTTAAGAAAAGTGCACTGTAATATAATTTACCATGATAATTATATCATCATATCACTGGCAGTACTTAGTATACTCCAAAAACAATAGTGGACCTAGGTGGACATGTACCTTATACAGTATCCTACAACTTCTTGTCTCTTACTAATGTGCATACAGTGTGTTCCTGGTTTAGTTAAAATTATGACTAGAGTTCATGTTTCATTAGCCTGACTGAAGGATATTTGTAATACCTTGGAACAATTTCTATACCGTACAATTTATATAATGTATTTGTAAAATTATACTTGCTGTATGTAAGTGAATTCATCAAATGAAGTTCTCACGTTACTTCACTATAGTATAGTATAGTATAGTATATTACTGACCATCAGATAAGTTATCGGTGTAAATATACAGTATAAATGCAAACTTTACAGGGGAATAATAGAACACAGTGCAATTAAACCTTGAGTAGTTGCAATATATCTCTGGTTATAACTCTCCTTTAGATGCAGGTCTAAAACCAGATAGAAAGATGCTTAATAGCATACATACATTGGGGGAAATAAGTATTGAAAAAAAATTTCAGTGAATATATTTCCAATGAGGCTATTTATAAGAAATTTTCACCAGACATCAGTATTAACTCAAGAAATCTGCAAATATAAAGAATTCATGACATTAAAGTCCATAAATAAAGTTATGTTTAATAAAGTGCAATGACAAAGGAAAAAAGTATTGAACATGATAATAAAAAGCAGTTCGCCATGGCAAGGAACCAGCTGAAATCCGTACGAAGTTAGAAAGTGATTATACCTCCTATCTGTAAAAATAAATATCAGCTGGGTTTGTAAAATTATGGCAACCTCACTCCATCATCAACCAGCCATGCACAGGGACTCCTCACAAGATTTCTGACCAGGGATTCAGAAGAATAGTTAGAAGAGTATCCCAAGAGCCAAGGATCACTCAGAAAGAGCTCCAGAAACACTTGGAGGAAGCAGGTGCAATTGTCCCAGAGAAAACTGTAGGCAATGCACTCCACTGCTCACGCTCACACCACAAGACTCCATTACTAAAGAAAAGGCATGTCGAAGCTTGTTTAAAGTTTGCTACAATTCATTTGGACAAGCCTATGAAATACTGGGCGAGTGTAGTCTGGTCAGACAAAATTGAACTTTTTGGCTGTCATACTACACACCATGTTTGGAGAAGAAATGGCACTGAACATCACCCTAAAATCACTATACCAACAGTGAAGTTTGGAGGTGGAAGCATCATGGTGTGGGGCTGTTTTTCATCACATGTTACTGGCAGACTTCATATAATTGAAGGAACGATGAATGGAGACCTTTACTGGAAGATTCTTGAGAAGAATCTGCTGCCATCCACCAGGATGATGAAGATGAGATGTGGGTGGACCTTCCAGCAGGACAACAATCCAGAGCATACAGCAAAGGAAACTTTCAGTTGGTTTCAGAGAAAAAAATTCAAGGTGCTAGAACGGCCCAGTCAATCACCTGAATTGAATCCAATTGAACAAAATTTAAGACAATATGTTTAGAAGAATGGACCAAAATCACACCTGAATACTGCGGCTGATTCATTTCTTCATACAGGAAGCGTCTTGAACTTGTTATTACGAACAAAGGCTTCTCCACTAAGTATTAAATAAATTTAAGTTAGCATGTTCAATACTTTTTTCCTGTGTCATTCCAGTTTATTACATATAACTTAATTTATAGACTTTAATGTTGTGAATTCTTTATATGTGTGGATTTCTTGAGTTAATACTGATGTTAAAATTATAGTTAAATTTATAGGCACTTTGTTATAGATTTTTATTTTACTACTTCTACATTATCGAGTCAGTACAAAAACATTTTAGATTCCCAAACATTAGTTTTCCAGCACATAATTAAATGTTACAGGAAAATGTTTGTATGTCAGTAAAGAAAACAGTATATTAAGTGGCAAGAGACACTTTTCAGACAATAAACACAATGAAGGCTGCTGGATTTTGCTGCAAAAATAAGAAGCAAGTGAGACAGAAGAACTGTGTCTGGTTCTGCAAGATGCTCAATAAAACTTACAACTCATTTCCTTGTAAAAATGCACCAATTATACTGGAGACTACTATTTCTATTTTTAGTTTTTTGTCACACAAAATATTGATTTTGTTTCATTTACTACTGTTTACTGCCCTTTATGGTATTTATTTATATATATTTTAAATAATGTAGAAACATTTAATTTCTTCTTTTGAAGGCATCTTTGTTCTAGAGCATTTTTTTGTATTATGCCTAAATCTTTTGCACAGTACTGTATATACTCACACATATGTTAGCCAGGTATGATTTCAATAAAGAGTTTCTAAATTGAGACCCAACACAAGCTCTTTGGAGAAAGCTAGTGCACAAAAGCTTAATAGAAAAAAAAAAACAATGATCTCTGATAAGAGGGAGTTGCCCGTTTGATAAAATAAGAATTAAGGAACAAAGTGGTAGAGAGAAGGACATTAGCAGTCACTCAGCACAGCTAGCAAGACAGAACTCATTTGAGAAAGCTATTGCGTAAAAGCTTACTAGAAAACATTTCACTCTGATAAGAGGAAGTTGTTCAAATGGAAAGTAGAAGTAGCCAAGTGCTCAGACAACTCAGCGGACATTAGTGGTCAGTCAGCACAGACAACAAGACAGAGCTGCTTCGTCTAAATATTACTCTACACTGGTAATGTACTTATTGTTTGTTATTTACTGATGTAAATGCATTTTTTTTAAATAGCAAGAAGCAAGATAAAAGGGAAATTTAATTCAGTCATTTATTTCTTTTTCAGACACAAGACTCATGATGTCCTTCTACATTGTGTATGTCTCTTTCTTCTGGGTAATTCTTGCTAATAAATTGACGACTACCTCTTCAGAGTTCAACCCTTACCCCTGCATGTATTCTGCCAGGACTGATGCTTACAGGACATTCCTGAATAAGCATGTACGTAGAGACGCCCCCAAAACCCTTGACCAAAACCAGTGGCAAGCTTTTATTGAAAATATCAGGACATGTGGTCGACCAATTCAGTCCTTTATCCCCTTCGCCAAGAAACAACGAGTGGACAACGTCTGCTCTCCTTCAGGAGGTAAAACATACGCTGGTAACCAGTGTGTCAGCAAACAGAAGTTCACCTTCACTACCGTACTCGTGAACAACAACTGTGTCGTATACAGAGTCTTCAAAGAGAAGAAGTACCTTTTATTGGCGTGTGATGAGATCCAGGGTTACTGCCGTCCAGTGCATTTTCAACCCAATCCAAATAATGTTGGACCAGACAACAATAAACCAGACTGTAAAACTCCATATTATCAGAACCAGGCACAGTTAATCTTAGCCTTCTAATACTCACACTGTTGTAATGCTCTTTATGTGTTCATCAGAATGATTAACTTGACATAGTCTGAAAGATTTATACAAAAACACAAATATAGCCTCATGCCAGTGAAACAGTAATACTTGCTGAGACACACTTCAGTGTAATCAAATACGAGTTTGTGTATGTGATGATATTGAACGCAATCGGTGCACAATGTATAATGTAATGACTGTGTATTAACAGCAATACTAACCTTAGAAGCCACATCAGTGTATTAACTCCTATGCTGCCTGATAATCAACGCTGTATAATAATAAATTAATTATTATTGCATATGTAATCAACTATCTATGCTTACTAGATATGAAATAAATGTTTCCATTTATTAACACTTGTGATTTGTTAGTCTTACTAATACAAGCCTACACAAAATACTACTAAACATTGTAATACTGTTTTATAATATAATACCAACAAATTGGTTCTAATACTTTTAACAATGGATATTGTACCAAAACAGCTTTGCAGACATATATCAATTCAGGATATAGATTTTAAATGCAGAAATATATCACTAATGGGCAAGCAAGAAGCTAACGATGGCAAGGAAAAACTTTTTGAGACAATATGAGGAAGAAACCTTGAGAGGAACCAGACTCAAAATGGAACCCATTCTCATCTGGGTGACAACAGATATAAATAAAGAAATCCCTTCTACAAATGTGCTAATGCTACATGGTGAAATAATGCAATTGTGTAACCAGGATAATTAATTACAATTTACATAAAGTCTGCTTTGTTGAAACGATCCACTGTTCACTGATGTGCAAAACTGCTATACATAGTGTAATGTAAAAGTGTAACTGTAAAAACAAACAAACAAACAAAAAAAATATCAAGATAGAAATTTAGGCTACATCAAACACTAAGCCAGGCTCCATTATGCAACTTTATCCTATGGGATATTTGTTAGCTAACATGTGCAAAAATGGATGCATCTTACAGCTCATACTCCCAATAAAAACAGCCCCATATATAGGTATTACTGGTAATGATGTCTAAAGTGTCCGTAGTGTGTGAAATGGGTGTGTGAGTGTGTATGTGATTGTGCCCTGTGATGGACTTGCACCCTGTCCAGGGTGCACCCTGCCTTGTGCCCGATGATCCCTGGGATAGGCTCCAGGTTCCCCTGATGGATGGATGGATAGTTCCAATGAGGCTATTTATAAGAAATTTTCACCAGACATCAGTATTAACTCAAGAAATCTGCAAATATAAAGAATTCACAACTTTAAAGTCCATAAATAAAGTTATATTTAATAAAGTGCAATGACAAAGGAAATAAATATTGAACATGTTAATAAAAAGCAGTTCGCCAAGGTTTATAAAATTATGGGCTATAAAAAAAGGATTTTCATTACCAAGGTGTCACACAAGAAACATCTCATGATGGGTAAAAGCTAAGAGCTTTCCCAAGACCTTCACAACCTTATTGTTGCTAAACATATTGATGGAATCGGATACAGACATATTTCAAAACTTCTGAATCCACCAGTAAGCACCATTGGAGCCATTATCCACAAGTGGAAGCAGCATCACTCCGTCATCAATGGAGCCACACACAGGAGCTCCTCACAAGATTTCTGACCAGGGAGTCAGAAGAATAGTCAGTAGAGGAGCCCAAGAGTCATGGACCACTCAGAAAGAGCTCCAGAAACACTTGGAGGCAGCAGGTGCCATCGTCACAGAGATAACTAAAGGCAATGCACTCCACTGCTCACGCTCACACCACAAGACTCCATTACTAAAGAAAAGGCATGTCGAAGCTCATTTAAAGTTCACTACAACTCATTTGGACAAGCCTATGAAATACTGGGAGAGTGTAGTCTGGTCGGACGAGAGCAAAATTGAACTTTTTGGCTGTCATACTACACACCATGTTTGGAGAAGAATCACCTTAAAAACACATCACCTTAAAAACACTAAACCAACAGTGAAGTTTGGAGGTGGAAGCATCATGGTGTGGGGCTGGTTTTCATCGCATGTTACTGGCAGACTTCATATAACTGAAGGACCTTGTTTTCTGCTTGGCCTCGTTTTCTTTGTTTGCCTGCCAGTCTGCCCCAAACCTGTTTTCTCGACTACGCACTTTGTCTCACCCTCTGGATTATTATGCATGTGCTCTGTCACCCCCAACTGCTTCCATCGCTTTCCCCCAGTTCGTGACATTTATATGTGTGGATTTCTTGAGTTAATACTGATGTCTGGTGAAAATGTCGTGAATAATCTCACTGGAAATATTACCGGAAAAAGGCAGTACTGTGCAAAGGTTATAGGCACCTTGTTATAGATTTTTATTTTACTACTTCTACATTATCGAGTCAGTACAAAAAAACATTTTAGATTCCCAAACATTAGTTTTCCAGCACAAAATGAAATGTTACCGAAAAATGTTTGTATGTCAGTAAAGAAAGCAGTTTATTAAGTGGCAAGAGACATTTTTCAGACAATAAACACAATGAAGGCTGCTGGATTTTGCTGCAAAAATAAGAAGCAAGTGATACAGTCAAAATCTTGAGAAGAACCGTGTCTGGTTCTGCAAAATGCTCAATTAAACTTACAGCTCATTTCTTTACAGCTCATTTCCCAAAATACTGACGTTGTTTTATTTACTACTGTTTAATGTAGAAACATTTAATTTCACAATTTTGAAGGCATCTTTGTTCTAGAGCATGTATTTGTATCTGCCTAAAACTTTTGCACAGTACTGTATACACACACACACATGTTTGCAAGGTATGATTTCAATAAAGTTTCCAAATTAAGAAACAACACAAGCTCTTTGGAGAAAGCTAGTGCACAAAAGCTTAGTAGAGAAAACAATGATCTCTGATAAGAGAGAGTTGCTCATTTGATAAGATAAGAATTAAGGAGTGGTAGAGTGGTAGAGAGAAGGACATTAGTGGTTAGTCAGCACAGCTAGCAAGACAGAACTGCTTCTTCTACATGTCACTCTACACTGGTAATGTATTGTTTTATAACTGAGGCTTCTATTTATAAAATGTTCATTTTTAAACAGACATAATTTAACAATATGGTCAATTCAACTCAGTCATTTATTTCTTTTTCAGACACAAGACTCATGATGTCCTTCTACGTTGTGTATGTCTTTTTCTTCTGGGTAATTCTTGCTAATAAATTGACGACTACCTCTTCAGAGTTCAACCCTTACCCCTGCATGTATTCTGCCAGGACTGATGCTTACGAGACATTCTTGAACAAGCATGTACGTCCAGACGCCCCCGAAACCCTTGACCAAAACCAGTGGCAAGCTTTTATTAAAAATATCAGGACATGTGATCGACCAATTCAGTCCTTTATCCCCTTCGCCCAGAAACAACGAGTGGACAACGTCTGCTCTCCTTCAGGAGGTAAAACATACACTGGTGACCAGTGTGTCAGCAAACAGGAGTTCACCTTCACTACTGTACACGTGAACAACAACTGTGTCGTATACAGAGTCTTCAAAGAGACAAAGTATCTTTTATTGGCGTGTGATGAGATCCAGGGTTACTGTCATCCAGTGCATTTTCAACCAAATCCAAATAATGTTCGACCAGACAACAATAAACCAGACTGTAAAAATCCATATTATCAGAACCAGGCACAGTTTGCGCATGTTAATCTTAGCCTTCTGATACTCTCACTGCTGTCAACAGCCGTAATACTCTTTATGTGTTCATCAGAATGATTAACTTGACATAGTCTGAAAGATTTATACAAAAACACAAATATAGCCTCATGCCAGTGAAACAGTAATACTTGCTGAGACACACTTCAGTGTAATCAAATACGAGTTTGTGTATGTGATGATATTGAACGCAATCGGTGCACAATGTATAATGTAATGACTGTGTATTAACAGCAATACTAACCTTAGAAGCCACATCAGTGTATTAACTCCTATGCTGCCTGATAATCAACGCTGTATAATAATAAATTAATTATTATTGCATATGTAGTCAACTATTTATGCTTACTAGATATGAAATAAATGTCATTTATTTCTTTAATGAATTTTTTGTCTAAGACTTTTTAACACATTTGTTAGTCTTGACCGGTGTGTCAGCAAACAGGAGTTCACCTTCACTACCGTATTTGTGGACAACAACTGTGTCATATACAGAGTCCTCGAAGAGTTTAAATATTTTTTATTGGCGTGTGATGGGATCCAGGGTTACTGTCATCCAGTGCATTTTCAACGCAATCCATATAACGTTGGACCAGACAAAAGAAATGCAGACTGTAAAAATCCGTATTCTCAGAACCAGGCAGTTAATCTCAGCCTTCTGATACTCACACTGCTGTCAACAGCCGTAATACTCTTTATCCCATCATCAGAATGATTAACTTGACATAGTCTGAAGGATTTATACAAAAACACAAATATAGGCTCATGCCAATGAAACAGTAATACTAGCTGAGACACACTTCAGTGTAATCAAATACGAGTTTGTGTATGTGATGATATTGAATGCAATCGGTGCACATTTACTAATAACTGTATTAACAGCAACCTTATAGAATCCAAATCACTGTACTAACCCTTGCTGTATAAATCACAGCTGTATAATAATAAATACATGTATATTCAGTCAACTATCTACACCTACTAGATATAACAGAATTGTTGCCATTTCTTTTATTGGTAACAATTCCTATTGGCATTTATTTTACTAATACTTGTGTGAGCAAACAAGCCTATACAATATACTACAAAACACTGCAAAACTGTTTTAGAATATATTTTATTAACAAATAGTTGGCAATACATTATACATAACAGTGGAAACACAGAGGGAACAAATGTTTTAAAATGTACTTCGAGTCTTACACAAAGAGAAGTGAAATTACATATCATGTTGCAACTGGTCTTCTCGAGTTGTACACCTTTATCCCGTTCTGCATGGAGGAGCGGGCGTGTTTCGTCAACAGAGCTCCAGTTGTTTGCTTCTCTCCACACAGATCCCTGTTGGAACAAACAGTCAAGAATTAAACAAGGGCAATCTTCTTCAAACAAGTGAATTGACTTTTAATGGAAATTACTGTATATTACAACAGAAAAAAAAAATCATTGTAAAGATAGAAGTTCAGGCTACACAGAATGCTGAGTCATGCTTAGGCTACATTATTAAACTCTATCCAGTGGGTTAATTGTTAGCTAATGCATGTTTAGGCAGGAGTCTGAAATGCTGAATATATAGTGATATGTGCAAAAATGCATACATTTTAAAACTCTTATTTGCCATATAACAGTCCTATTATTGGTATTACTGGTATCTGATACTCTTTTTAAAACCATGGTTTTCAAAGTGGTGTCCCGGGGCCCTCGGGAATCCGTGATGTGTATCCAGGGATATTAGATTTTTATCATACAACAGTTAGTCCACTAATTTAACTGGATGAGAAACATTCCAAGAGTGCTTATACACTGCTCTAAAAAATAAAGGGAACACTTAAACAACACAATGTAACTCCAAATCAATCACACTCCTGTGAAATCAAACTGTCCACTTAGGAAGCAACACTGATTGACAATCAAGTTCACATGCTGTTGTGCAAATGGAATAGACAACAGGTGGAAATTATAGGCAATTAGCAAGACACCCTCAGTAAAGGAGTGGTTCTGCAGGTGGTGACCACAGACCACTTCTCAGTTCCTATGCTTCCTGGCTGATGTTTTGGTCACTTTTGAATGCTGGTGGTGATTTCAGTCTAGTGGTAGCATGAGACGGAGTCTACAACCCACACAAGTGGTTCAGGTAGTGCAGCTCATCCAGGATGGCACATCAATGTGAGCTGTGGCAAGAAGGTTTGTTGTGTCTATCAGCATAGTGTCCAGAGCATGGAGGTGCTACCAGGAGACAGGCCAGTACATCAGGAGACGTGGAGGAGGCCGTAGGAGGGCAACAACCCAGCAGCTACCTCCGCCTTTGTGCAAGGAGGAGCAGGAGGAGCACTGCCAGAGCCCTGCAAAATGACCTCCAGCAGGCCACAAATGTGCATGTGTCTGCTCAAACGGTCAGAAACAGACTCCATGAGGGTGGTATGAGGGCCCGATTTCCACGGGGTGGGGTTGGGGGGGGGTTGTGCTTACAGCCCAACACCGTGCAGGATGTTTGGCATTTGCCAGAGAACACCAAGATTGGCAAATTCGCCACTGGCGCCCTGTGCTCTTCACAGGTGAAAGCAGGCTCACACTGAGCACATGTAACAGATGTGACAGAGTCTGGAGACGCCGTGGAGAACGTTCTGCTGCCTGCAACATCCTCCAGCAAGACTGGTTTGGCGGTGGGTCAGTAATAATGTGGGGTGGCATTTCTTTGGGGGGCCGCACAGACCTCCAGAGGTAGCCTGACTGCCATTAGGTACCGAGATGAGATCCTCAGACCCCTTGTGAGACCATATGCTGGTGCGGTTGGCCCTGGGTTCCTCCTAATGCAAGACAATGCTAGACCTCATCTGGCTGGAGTGTGTCAGCAGCTCCTGCAACAGGAAGGCATTGATGCTATGGACTGGCCCGCCCATTCCCCAGACCCGAATCCAATTGAGCACATCTGGGAGATCGTGTCTCGCTCCATTCACCAACGCCACGTTGCACCACAGACTGTCCAGGAGTTGGCGGATGCTTTAGTCCAGGTCTGGGAGGAGATCCCTCAGGAGACCATCCACCACCTCATCAGGAGCATGCCCAGGCATTGTAGGGAGGTCATACAGGCACGTGGAGGCCACACACACTACTGAGCCTCATTTTGACTTGTTTTAAGGACAATACATCAAAGTTGGATCGGCCTGTAGTGTGGTTTTCCACTTTGATTTTGAGTGTGACTCCAAATCCAGACCTCCATGGGTTGATAAATTTGATTTCCATTGATAATTTTTGTGTGATTTTGTTGTCAGCACATTCAACTATGTAAAGAAAGGAGTATTTAATGAAATTATTTCATTTATTCAGATCTAGGATGTATTATTTTAGTGTTTCCATTTTTTTGATCAGTGTATTTAGTATAACCGCACTGCGAGGTTACACTGTTTGCATCACTCAGCTTGCTCATAATGTAAAATTCCAATTTTGAAAACAGTCCCACTGAAGAAGCCACAGGCGACAGTGGCTCAGGTGGTAGAGCGAGTTGTCCACTAATCATAGGGTTGGCTGTTCGATTCCCAGTCCACATGACTCCACATGCCAAAGTGTCCTTGGGCAAGACACTGAACCCAGAGTTGCTCCCAATGGCAAGTTAGCGCCTTGCATGGCAGCTCTGTAAGCATTGGTGTGTGAATGTGTATGAATGAGACACGGTGTAAAGCACTTTGGAGAAAAGCACTATATAAGTACAGACCATTTAAGTTACAACAGTTACAGTGCCTTGCGAAAGTATTCGGCCCCCTTGAACTTTTCAACCTTTTGCCACATTTCAGGCTTCAAACATAAAGATATAAAATTTGAATTTTTGTGAAGAATCACCAACAAGTGGGACACAATTGTGAAGTGGAACGAAATCTATTGGATATTTTAAACTTTTTTAGCAAATATAAAACTGAAAAGTGGTGTGTGAAAAATTATTCAGCCCCTTTACTTTCAGTGTAGCAAACTCACTCCAGAAGTTCAGCGAGGATCTTTGAATGATCCAATGTTGTCCTAAATGACTGATGGTGATAAATAGAATCCACCTGTGTGTAATCAAGTCTCTGTATAAATGCACCTGCTCTGTGAAAGTCTCAGGGTTCTGTTGAAAGCGCAGAGAGCATCATGAAGACCAAGGAACACACCAGGCAGGTCCGTAATACTGTTGTGGAGAAGTTTAAAGCCGGATTTGGATACAAAAAGATTTCCCAAGCTTTAAACATCCCAAGGAGCACTGTGCAAGCGATCTTTTGAAATGGAAGGAGTATCAGACCACTGCAAATCTACCAAGACCTGGCCGTCCCTCTAAACTTTCAGCTCAGACAAGGAGAAGACTGATCAGAGATGCAGCCAAGAGGCCCATGATCATTCTGGATGAACTGCAGAGAACTACAGCTGAGGTGGAAGAGTCTGTCCATAGGACAACAATCTGCACAAATCTGGCCTTTATGGAAGAGTGGCAAGAAGAAAGCCATTTCTCAAAGATATCCATAAAAAGTCTCGTCTAAAGTTTGCCACAAGCCACCTGGGAGACACACCAAACATGTGGAAGAAGGTGCTCTGGTCAAATGAAACCAAAATCGAACTTTTTTCCCACAATGCAAAACGATATGTTTGGCGTAAAAGCAACACAGCTCATCACCCTCAACACACCATCCCCACTGTCAAACATGGTGGTGGCAGCATCATGGTTTGGGTCTGCTTTTCTTCAGCAGGGACAGGGAAGATGGTTAAAATTGAGGGGAAGATGGATGCAGCCAAATACAGGACCATTCTGGATGAAAACCTGTTGGAGTCTACAAAAGACCGCAAACTGGGACGGAGATTTATCTTCCAACAAGACAATGATCCCAAACATACAGCAAAATCTACAAAGGAATGGTTCACAGATAAACGTATCCAGGTGTTAGAATGGCCAAGTCAAAGTCCAGACCTGAATCCAATCGAGAATCTGTGGAAAGAGCTGAAAACTGCTGTTCACAAATGCTCTCCATCCAACCTCACTGAGCTCGAGCTGTTTTGCAAGGAAGAATGGGCAAGAATTTCAGTCTCTCGATGTGCAAAACTGATAGAGCAAAAGGTGGCTCTACAAAGTATTAACGCAAGGGGGCCGAATAATTTTGCATGCCCCACTTTTCATTTTTTTATTAGTTAAAAAAGTTTAAAAAATCCAATAGATTTCGTTCCACTTCACAATTGTGTCCCACTTGTTGGTGATTCTTCACAAAAAATACAAATTTTATATCTTTATGTTTGAAGCCTGAAATGTGGCAAAAGGTTGAAAAGTTCAAGGGGGCCGAATACTTTCGCAAGGCACTGTAACATTAGCGACATCATCAGTGGACATGGTAATGGTTCAATTTTCATGAATATGACTTCTGACTTAAAATCTGAAAGCTCGTCAGATTTAGATGATAGACGGGAAACCAATTTCACTGGAAGCACCTTTAACGGGAATGTATATGTTGGATCCATTTCCATTCGTGGAGCAAAAATAACCCAAATATTTGTGTCTGAAATGTCAGCGAGTTGATATTAATTTCTCATTTATAAAACCGTCATATAAAAGTAATATCATACTTATAATAGTGTAGTTATACTGAATATTCACGTGACTGTGATTAGCTATGGCCGAATCACAGCTGTGCCAATATTCAATGCAAATTAGTATCAGTGGATATTATTTAGTTATATCAGCTGTAAGCATAACTGTAACTGTAGTGGTAAAAAAAAACTCAACTAAATGTGGAAAGGTGAGAAATGAAAACTTTTCAGGTTTGAATAAACTAACACAATAGTTCAAATCAACTATGTCATTCTTAAAATGAAATCTGTGCTGTGATCATAAGGAGGTCTTTAGAAATTCTTTCACTCTGGAAGCAATTCAATAGCACTGACGTTCGTGAAGATGGAAGTGCTTCGAAAGA
This sequence comes from Ameiurus melas, assembly GCA_012411365.1. Lineage (NCBI taxonomy): Eukaryota > Metazoa > Chordata > Actinopteri > Siluriformes > Ictaluridae > Ameiurus > Ameiurus melas. The sequence continues at coordinate 32,546,989 of CM022757.1, read as the reverse complement.
CTAGTAAAAAACTACATCTGCTCCTGCATTCCCAGCTCATTTGACCTTCTCCAGTTTGCCTACAGGCTCAAATGAAACTGAAACAGACCGAGGTACAGATGTCTCCATCTCCCACCTGCTGCATTCCACCCTATCCCACCATGACAAAGGGAGGGGGATTTATGCGAGTTCTACTCATCGACTACTGTCTGGCTTTCAATACCTGGCTTTTCAATGTCTGGCTTTTCAATGAAAATGAGTTCCCTTGGGCTGAACAACTCTCTCTGCAAATGGGTTCTTAACTTCCTCGCCATCTGACCGCAGGTGGTTAAGGTGGGTGACTACGCATCATCTGGCTTATAAGGTTACATTGAACGTCAGTAAGACCAAGGAGATGGTGGTGGATTTCAGAAAACAGCAGACAGGAAACTACACTCCACTATTTATGAACGGGACCACTCCTGGTCACACCACACCCATAACACAATAAAAAGAAAGCAAGGCAGTAGCTCAGACAACTCCAAAAGTTCACGCTCTCCTCCCACATTCTGAAGACATTCTATACCTGTGCAGTTGAGAGCATCCTGAAAGGTAACATCACTACCTGGTATGGTAACAGTTCCAGGCCATTAGGAGCCAACTAACTATCCCAACTCCAACTAACTATCCATCCATCCATCCATCTATCTTCCATACCGTTATCCTACACAGGGTTATGGGGGATTCTGGAGCCTATCCCAGGGAACTCGGGGCACAAGGCGAAAGACACCCTGGACAGGGTGCCAATCATCGCAGGGCGCAATCGCACATCCATTCACAAACTAAGGACAATTCGGAAATGCCAAATCATCCTACATGTCTGGGGAGGAAACCGGAGTACCCAGAGGAAACCCCTGAAGCATGGGGAGAACATGCAAGCTCTAGCTCTGTGCGCACACCACGGAGGCAGGAATTGAACCCCCATCCTCATAGCTAAAGTGCTAACTACTAAGCCACCGCCAAACCCCCTACCCAACCCACTCAACCCACCAATTACACTGCCACTATTTGCAAATGCCCACCCCACACAAACAGTACTGTGCAAGTCTTACACACCGTGAGTTGTTGTTTTTTTTTTTTTTTTTTTTTAAATCAAGTTATGAGCTTTTTTCAACAATAAATTCAATGCAACATTTTTTTCATATGTCTGTAAAGAAAGGATCATATTACAAAAAGACATTAAATTCTCTCAAGATTTAGCAGCACAAACAGTCTCCAGAGGACCTGTGGCAAATTCTCCAAGATGTTTTGCCAAATTCCTTCTAAAACTCCACAGACCTTACCAAAAGCTACTGAAGCCAGAGCCATATCTCCCTGTAGCTCACGCTTGGTTTCCCACTGAAGCTAAGCAGGGTTGTGCCTGGAGCCTGGCCAGTATCTGGATGGGAGACCTCCTGGGGAAAATTAAGCTTGCTGTGTCTGCAGCAGGGGGTGCTCACCCTGTAGTCTGTATGGGACCTAATGCCCCAGTATAGTGACAGGGACGCTCTACTGTAAAAATAAATAAAACTGTGCTGTCTAAAACCGAGGTCCTGACTCTCTGCGGTTATTAAAAATCCGAGAACACTTCTGGTAAAGAGAAAGGGTAAAACCCAGGTGTCCTGGCAAAATTTCCCCATTGGCCCTTATCTATCATGGCCCCGTAATAATCTCCATCTCTGAACTGGACACATCACTCGCTCCACTCCAGTAATAGCCGGTGGGTGTTCTGGAGCACTGTGACTGCTGTCACATCATCCAGGTGGATGCTACACACTAGTGGTGGTTTGAGGAGATTTCCCCCTTATACAGTGTAAAGCGTGTTGAGTGCCTAGCTATTTAAATCTTAGGAATTATTATTGAAGCATTTTTAAAGAGCAATTGGTTGTCATACTAAATATTGACTTTCATTACTGCCTACTGATTGTTATAGCATCTTTGCAAGTGCCTAAGGCTTTTAACACACATTTTGTTTACGCTCTATTATTCATATTTAATCTTTGCTTACTTCCACAGTGCCACATACTGCATCACACACTTCCCCCTTGAATTGCTTCTTTGAATATTAATTTCAAAAAGTGTACATTTACAGAGACCAGGTGTGCAAACAGTATGCTATTCACCGTATGTAAGGCTCTATGTCCTGCTGTGTCCACTTCTCCCTCATAGCAAAGAGAGCGTTAAAGCGCTCCAGTGTGTCCTCAGGCAGGTCCTCTACTCGCAACAGTGAGATTGTCTCTGGCCTCGACCTGCAGTCCACCAGAGCTAAGCCCTGCGCAGAACACACATCGACCACACTATAATGAGACCTCTTACAGTGGAAGTTACACATATCACTGCCAAATGTGTGCATGTGCATCTTCTTACGCTGAGCTGGTCCAGTCTTGTGCTCACGCCCTCGGGAACGCTCTGCTGCCACACTTCCTGAAACTCGGACAGGTTGAACTTAACAGCGTTCTGCAGCAGCATTTGAGCCATGGCCCTGCACACTTTATCCTCATCCAGTGCGTACATCACCTCTCCATCTGAGCAAAGGACAGAGAGAGTGATCGAGATGGAAAGACAGGAATGTTCACAAGATCATCACTTTTACATTTAAATTGCTTGAATTCTGGACAACGTAGAAAAAAAGTCATATACTGAGGCCATAGACTAAATTTACTGACCTTCGGTGTTATACCGTCTTCCGTAACAGTTGAGACAGTGCTCTATCATTGCTCTGAAAATGGCGCAGTAGAGTCAGTGCACATACCCTTAAACTACTAACTAAAATATGCAAGTTATTATTTTTAAATTACCTTTGAACTTATTTCAAATATAAACAAATCTATATATTCTATACTTATTCCAAATATAAACATCAAACATAAATTTCAAATGACTTGTGGAAAATGACGAATGAGCGTTAATGAGTAATTTGTACACCCGTATATTTAAACGTTATACCCCGTGAGCCCCGGTTGCACTCACTTAGGCTCTAAAGGCGCCAGCTCCTCCAGACACACACTGAGAGGCACTTTACTCAAAGACCATGACTCTGAATCCACCAGCTGAGTCACATGACCCAGGAGCTTCAGCTCGTAATCAAAATCCAAAATCCGCCAGTATCCTATAACAAAAATCACATCACAATGCATTATGTAATGTTTAATATCTGATCTTACAATCTTCCCACTTTTAAGATTAGATAAAAAACCAAATACATCAAATCAGATGCTTCCTTTCATTTCCACTTAGTTCACAATTTCAAAAATATTATAATACCAATGATATTTCAGAAAAGTGTTTCATGCCGTGTTATCACAATATCTATATTATATTATATCAACTTTCCTAAACTTTTACATACATCACAGTAGTTTCCGAAAATACTCTTTGAGGCTTTAAGTGGAGATCGACCGATAATCAGTTTTACCGATATTTTCCCTGACATTTAAGCAGACATCTGTTTTGTACTATCGGATCCACCCATAAATGGAGCCATCTTGTGGGCGTTTTGAGAATTGCATGCAGGACCGGGATTGTAACACTGAATCTGAGGCAAGACAAGACAACGGTGTGCACAGGTAAAGTATACTTGCTTTGCTTTATTAATACTAGAGATGCACCGATACTAAACTTCTCAGCTGATACTGATCACCGATTATTCAGAGTGATATCGGCCGATATCAATAACCGATAATTCTGCCTTTTATACCTTCTTTTAAATTAATAATAATTAATTCCACAATTCTAAAAGAAATTCAAATAAAAACTTTATCCTCTCCATTTTCATCCTCATTTCATCCTCATTTCATTTCCATCCTAAAATTCTGAAGAATAAAGTAAGATTGTATTAATTTATTGAATGTTATTAATTTATGTTAACATTGACTGAATTCTAAAAATTCTCCTGTTAGTCTCACACTCACTCACCACAAACAAAAGCATTTCTACTTCATCACTGAATATCAAACCGGTAATAAATGAAATCAACTTTTTTATATATTAACATTAACTTGATATGAAATATACTACTCTACAAATATATTTTTCTGTGCAATATATACTTTTTGTCAACACATCTTCATTTAAATCTTTCAACAGTGTACTGGCCCTTTAATTCAACTCAAACAGTGCAGCAAAAATAAAAAAATGAAAAAGAAATAATTGACTCCACAAAGAAACTCCTGTTTCACTGCTGTCGTGTCCGGTGTAAAATTTTTGCATTACAGAGCTTACAAACTGCAATTTTGTCTTCATTCCACACAAAAAACATCATCTTTACACACAACATGAACCTGATGTGTTTTCCCGCCCTCTTTTGATTGACAGGATATAATCGGCCCTGAACATGTTTTTAAACTATCGGCTGATTGCCCATAGCGGGAAGAATAGCCTTTATCGGCCGATACATCGGTGCATTTTCTACTCAATGCATTTTATTTAACATAACATAATGCACAAATGAGATAAATTACATAAACGCTTGACATGTAGTTTAAGCAGCTTGGCGCTAAGAAAGAGACAAACTCCCAGAGTCACGTAATCTGTTTACCTCATCATTTTATTAAAAAAAAAAAAAAAGCCGCTTTAGTAACAGTGCAATTTATTTTTGAGTTTGTGAAATTTTTTAAAAAGGTTCATTCAGTGGTGTTATCATCGTGTCAAAAACAAAAGTAAAACAATACATAAATATCGGTTTTGCATATCGGTTCTCGGGCACATAAACATGCAAATATCGATTTCGGTTATAAAAAATCTATATCGGTCAATCACTAGCTTTAATGATCTTCAGCGTCCTCAGCAATACTGATAAAGCAATACTTACCATCAATTTTACATGCATGAATAACTTGAAGGTAGGCCTCAATCTCTTCTTGGCTTCCTTGTATTCTCTCTAGAAGGTCCCCCATAGTATACTGAGAAAAATAAATACACCAATCAAGCCTGTATCCACTTGACTCCATCTCCATCTGTGAAGCATGAGTCATGCACTTGGGTCCTGTACCTTGATGAGCTCTGGAGACTCTTCCTGTGCCCCGATCGGTGGGCCGTCGTATGGGTTCTCCATAAGCAGCTTCTTGAGTTTCTTTAACTTTGGTCGTTGGCGTCTCAGCTCCCAGTAACTGTTAGCGCAACCCCAGATCTGACAACAGAAAGTGGTATTGCATTTTGCGTATTTATTTCTTCATTTCTCAGACACTTTTATTCAAAGCAATCTCGAAAGGCAAAATACGATCTGAAGGCTGCAACACTGTGCCACTTCACAGCTCCATAATTCCAGGTATATCCCGAGGTTACTGTCTGTATGGAGATTTGCACGCTCTCCTTGGGTTTCCTCCGTATTCTCCGGTTTCCTCCGACATCCCAAATATATGCTGGTCTATAGACTGACTACACTAAATTTCCTCTAAGCGTGAATAAGGTCTTAATGTGTGTGTGTGTTACCAAGGTGTATTCCCACCTTGTGCCCAGTGTCCCTACATACACAGGTTTTGGAATCCACCATGAACCTGAACAGGATAAGGTGTTTTCAGATTAATGAATGAATTAATACAATCCAAGCTACGAAAGAAACCAACAGTGAATGTCACAAGACTGATAAAGTGCCAAGTAATACAAATAACCACAAGCAAAAGTCCTTGATCACCTCTACGACATAATAGAACAGGCTCATGTACAAATGCAGATCTCACGGACACCACAGAGGTCACACCAACGGGGACTTGGCTAAATCGATTCCCTTTCCATGTTACAAGACATTTTGCTCAATCAACCTTTCTTTTTGAGTTCTGCAGATGTTTTTGCACCTGAGAGGTTGGATTTCTTGTGACTTTAACTAAATATAACGTAGATTAAACTGTTTCCTTGCAGGAAGGAGCTGGGTCTTGAGGGCTATAAGGCCTTACCTGGGCTTGGATTAACTTAGGATCTGATGCGCTGTCAGAGAGCTGCTCTGGTGTCCTACATCCGGGTAGAAACAGGAGCAAATTGGACGTGTCTGCTATCTTCAAGTCATAGGTCTTGTCTTCGCTGCACAGGACCGCATGCTCATCTTTGTCACCTCTGATTGTAAGACTGATAATAAAGAAGCACAACAAATAGCAGTCAGCACAAACTTCCCTCAGAACCTCTTCAGCTCAGTGCTTCTCAAAGTGCCGGTCAGTGACTATTTCTTTTGGACTAGACAGTTGAATTGAATTGGAATGTATCTAATCCAATACGGTGTCGCGGTTTTAACAGTTATATGATCGAATGATTACCTCGTTGCTGAATTTTTCCAAGACACAGGATTAAATGCATTTGTCTGTTAACAGCTGTTCGTCTTACTTTAGTGTTTTTTTGTTTGTTTTTTTCTCTCTTTTGTGTCTGGCTGTGACTCCTCAAACATTTAGGTTGGATTTCGCAACTCGCTCCTTCCAGACCCAGACGAAATCATATTAAAGTAGTTTCTCCGTGCAGGGGACGCAGACCGCACTGAAAACCCTTCGGACGTGTAACGTGCTACTGTTATAAACACGTTACACTGCTACTTCTGCCGTCACACTGAACACATTAATACCATCAACATACATGACGGCTATCAAACACACAGAACAACCCGGCATTGCTGACCAGAACTAACGGAACAGCTATCTAGATTTGCCGTGCTATTAGATGTTTTCCTCACAGCTCTATTTCTTTCTGCTAATCACAACAACGTGACAAATATCGTCGATGTACAAGATTTTCTGGAATCGTCCTTCCCAAAAACAAGAAAGGAAGAACACTTAAGGGATTTTTCCTCTTTGTTGGTCATGTATGCATTTAATACAGAGCCACAAAACATCTGGGCCTGAATAGAGAACATTCTAACAGTTGAAGAGGAATTGTGTTGTATGAATGGAAAGGGCAGGAGTACAAAAAAGAATCCTTATGCCTCAAATAAAGAGCCAGAATATTATTGTACACATTTATATAATGTTCAAGTTAATAATGAACGAATGATGATATTTTGAAGGTGGATTTTCATAAAATACACTGGTCACGTGGTCTGGAGTGGCGACTACACTGGGCATAACTAACACTATAACACTTGCTGTGTAATATGTACACTGGCTGCTGTTGCTAGGTAACTAACAACAGATCAGAACACTGCGCACCTCTTTCCTTCTTCAATATGTTTACAAAGTGTATCGTCCAGTTCCATGAGGCAGTAGTCTCCGGAGGAAACACTGTCGCTGAACCACAGGCAGTGTGTTACAGGGTGCAAGTCCTCTTCCTTTAGCTTCGCAATGTGCAGCGTGGCCTGAACCTCCTCTAATGTCCGCATCGCGTCTCCTCCTCGTCGTCTAACGCTCTGAGAGTGAGGCTTGACTTCGCTGCGGAATCACTCAAAGCAGTACAATGAGTACCAAAGCTAAAGCTAATGCTAATGCTAATCTTCTTCGGCTTGTTAGGAGCTCAATTTTCCCGCAACATTGTGGCGGAAGACACATTTGGCCAGGGTTGCCAGGTCTCTGACAAAAGCAATCTAACACTAAACCGTTACTTACTTATTTAAGTACTTAGCTACTTACTTACGTATTTACTTACTTTCGTACCTACTTACTTACGTATTTACTTACTTTCGTACCTACTTACTTACTAATGTACTTACTTACGTATTTACTTACTTTCGTACCTACTTACTTACGTATTTACTTACTTTCGTACCTACTTACTTACTAATGTACTTACTTACGTATTTACTTACTTTCGTACCTATTTACGTACGTATTTACTTACTGACGTACTTACGTATTTACTTACTTTCATACTTCGTACCTATTTACTTACGTATTTACTTACTAACGTACTTACTTACAAATTTACTTACTTTCATACCTACTTACTTACTAACGTACTTACTTACGTATGTACTTACTTTCGTACCTATTTACATATTTACTAACTTACGTATTTACATACTTTTGTACCTACGTACTTACGTATTTACTTACTTTCATATTTACTTACGTATTTACTAACTTACGTATTTACTTACTTTCGTACCTACTTACTTACTAACTTACTTACTTACGTATTTACTTACTTTCATACCTACTTACTTACTAACGTACTTACGTATTTACTAACTTACGTATTTACATACTTTCGTACCTACTTACGTATTTACTAACTTATGTATTTACATACTTTTGTACCTACGTACTTACGTATTTACTTACTTTCATATTTACTTATGTATTTACTAACTTACGTATTTACTTACTTTCGTACCTACTTACTTACTAACTTACTTACGTATTTACTTACTTTCATACCTACTTACTAACGTACTTACTTACGTATTTACTAACTTACGTATACTTTCGTACCTACTTACGTATTTACTAACATGTATTTACATACTTACGTACCTACTTACTTACTAACGTATTTACTTACGTATTTACTTACTTAAATACTTACTTACTTGTGTACTTAGGTATTTATTTACTTACTTAAGTACTTACTTACTTGTGTACTTAAGTACTTACGTACTTGCATACTTAAGTAATTACTTACTTATATACTTACATACTTATTTAGTTATGTATTTACTTACTTACTTAAGTACTTACTTAGGTACTTATTTAACTTACTTATGTACTTACTTAAATACTTACTTATGTACGTACTTATGTAAATAAATAAAGAATGGTATGAAGTGGATTATTTTCCTATAAAAGCACAAGTGTTTTATCTTATACAACAGTGATTTGCGTATGAATGCATTAAAAAAAGTATTTATTAAAGAACAATATATCATAATTATTATCTGTTTGCATGTTCTCCTCCTGAGTACTCCTCCCAGAGGTTTCCTCTGGGTACTCCGGTTTCCTCTCCCAGTCCAAAGACATGTTGGTGGCTGATTGGCATTTCCAAATTGTCTGTGTGTGTGTGTGTGTGTTCGATGGGTTCTCACCCTCCTTGTACCCTGAGTTCCCTGCTTCCCTTACCAATTGGAACTTGAGGAAAGTTAGCTATAGTAAACCACCGACCAATTTCCAGAGGAATTCTGAGAGATAACCACGGATCTGGCAACACTGCAAAGGGCGTGACGTTCTCTGCGGCCTATAGATGACTTGAACGCGCGACACCGCGGTTGACCAGTAGATGTCGCTGCAGCTACAGGTTTTTACTGCACACTGAATACTGAATCCCAAATGCTTTGCATATCACACTTATAGTGCGCAAAATATAGCGTAGAAGCATTGATTTCAAACCGGATGTAGTGCACTTGTGTAGGAAATACGGCGCTATTCTCGTTTCCAGTGTGTCCCCGAGATTATAGTCTTAACTTTTTGTAGCGTAATTTATCTGTAGAATAAAGTCACATTTATTTTATATATGTAAAAAAAAATGTAAATATCGAAATGGAATATATATATATATATATATATATATATATATATATATATATATATATATATATATATATATGGAATCGCCTAAACGTCGAAAGTTCTTCGCACAACATTTCTTTCTCACTCGAATTTCTCTACATTTAGTTAAAAAAAAAGGCAATAATGTGTGTCAGCTGGTGAATGTGGCAATAAACCCCGCCCTGTCGGTACACGCCCCCAATGACTCGCCCTGTGCTCAGTGCTCGAGGCGTGCTGCTAGTGCAGCAGAGTAAACACTCAGGAGTCATCTGCTCACAGGGACTGATCACTGACAACGCGGACCTGTCATGATCCATGACACATGGCCATTAATTCATCTGCAGCCTTGGACAGAATTCTGAAGAAGAAAAAACAATAATCCGTATGCATGTTGTTGTTTTTTTTTCACCCAACACAGAAGTGTCTTTGTGTACACTGGAAAGCGCGAGCGCTTTTGCTTGATGGGATACAAAAGGTACATGTTCACGCCTGTCATTCGGATTGAACACAGGGTCTGAATGAGTCAGGCTCCAGTTATGGACGGAACAAGTCAGCGGTGACTTTGATCGCGAAACATTATTCGGGATTTGTTGGAAACACTTTCATCATCAAAACAGTAAGGTAATAATCTCTCTTCCTCTTCTTCTTCTGCTTCTTCTTCTCATCCTCCTCTTCTTCATCTTCTTCTCATCCTCCTCTTCATCTTCTTCTTCTCATCCTCCTCTTCATCATCATCTTCTCATCCTCCTCTTCTTCATCTTCTTCTTCTCATGCTCATCTTCCTCTTCTTCTTCATCTTCTTCTCATGCTCCTCTTCCTCATCATCTTCTTCTCATCCTCATCTTCCTCTTCTTCTTCATCTTCTTCTTCACTCTACTGTGTTATTAGTAATTGAAGCAGGCGGTCGTGTGTTATTACTGTCCCACCTGGCATTATGAACTATTTATTAGAAAATCCCATGATTATTCTGATCCATGTGTGAGATTGATGTCCTGATTTTGAGTAGCTTGTGGTATAAATTCCTACACTGCTGAAAAACAGTCTGTCTAATAATAATAATAATAATAATAATAATAATAATAATAATAATAATAATAATAACAGCGACAACATTACGCACATAATGGCTACAAAGTGATCAGGTGGTTTTAGGTGAACTCTTGTCGTGTTTTGAACATTTCTGGCTCTGTCCTGTTCAGAGATGGACTCGATCGGGAACAGCATGCAGAACAAGGCTGCCGAGCTGGAGCGCCTGGCCGAAGTGCTCTTTACAGGCGAGCAGCTGAGGTAAGCGTAATTCTACACGGCCGTGTCCCAAACCGCACACTGCCCTACTACATAGTGCGCGAGGATTGTACCCGAGCCGCGTGCTTCCGCGCTGAACAATCCTCATAATATGCGAACATATATTATGACGTGATATTTGGAATATTAGAACGGTTTGGGACACAGCCTCAGCGCGCGCTTCTGTACCTAAACAAAGGACTCTCTCTCTCTCTCTCTCTCTCTCTCTCTCTCTCTCTCTCTCTCTCTCTCTCTCTCTCACTCTCTCTCTATGTGTGTGTCTCTCTCTGTCTGTCCCTCATCCATGTCCAATCCCTAAAGCCCTACATCACACTTGACAGTGGACTTGTATTCGACTATATTGACCTTTGACACCCTTACAGATGTGTATGCATTCTTGATGTGTGTGTGTGTGTGTGGCATGAGTGTTCAGCTTTCCCGAAAGATTATCTGCTAATCTAATTGTTCCGGTCTATTCCAAAAGAACACATCACGAAAATTACATTTCCACCGCAACACTCACGAACAAGGAAAATGCCCTTGTGTTTTCATCAGTTCCAGATGTATCTAGGACAGTAGTGTGTGCTTTGGGATGTGACCAACGTGCTGCAATGCTGCTGTCTAAACAAAGGCAAGCGGGCGAGCTCTCATGGACGTTCCTTGCTTTTTCGAACATGGACTACATTTGACAACATGCAGGCTATATTTGACGTTCGACAGCTATGTAGGTTAGAAGAATTTCTGGGCACGTGTGATGACTGGATTGCTCCTGTTGCAGAAGAGAACTCAGCCTTGACCCATAAAAACCACATAACTCTAAAGATATCTGTGAGCTTTGAATGGCAGTAGATCAGCAATATGAATGCGTTGTACCAGTGAAAGCCATGCAGCTGTCAGCTGATGTGTCAGGACTGAATAGACACTGAGTGGAGTGCGCTCAGAGAGAGGTGCTGCCTGCATACTGGATTGATTTGCATTTACATTGATCCGATTGGCAGAATGACATATAAGTGAGGTAGAATACAATCCAAGCACAGACCTTTCAGTGAGTGAGCAACATGCCATTAGAGCAATTTTCCAGCAGCCTGGCAAGTAAAAAAAACTCTACAATCAGAATAATTACTCGTGGTCCACCTTGCTCTGGCTACTAAATATACTGTGCATTATCTTCCACCTTTTATTAAGTTTTGTACACAACAACAGCGTGTCTTTTACTGTAGAAGTCCTGAAAAAGACCTATTAAAACTTCAGACCAAAATCCAGACGTCTTCTAAATGTCTGCTAAAGACGTCTTCTAAACGACTTTGTGCTCGCTGGTGAAACGTGTGAGATAGCAGTAGCGGAGAGCTGAAATTAAACAGACATGCGCGCACACACACACACACACACACACACACACACACACACACACACACACACAAACAAACAAACAGTGTGAGACAGGAGCAACTAAATGTGAGGGCCGAAACAATTCTGTGTAATCAGGATAGCAATGTTAGTCATGAAGCAGCCAGTCAAATTATAAATGATACAATATTACAAGTAAAATGCAATTACTGTATGTGCATAGTGGTACATGTTGCCACCAGCAAAAGGATCATAGCTCAGCTCAGGGAGTAAAAGAAATAGTGAAACCACATAATATACACACAGAGGCTAGGTGCAATGGGTGCCTCTATGGAAGTATAATAGTGTCAAATGTCCTCAAGGCAAAATGGCATGTTGAATTACATAAACTGAATAAAAACATATCGCAGTGACAATACTTGACTTTTTCTGCCCAGCAATATGACACAAATTGGGAGGAAAAAACCCCACAACGTTAATAATGCTTGAATTAGTTTCCTCCGCGATTCATTGGGTTTGTATATTTTGACTGAAAAAAAAATTCCAGCATTCACAATTCAATGCACACTTCATAAAATACAGTTCCAAAATATTCAGTTGTTAAAATACCATCTTCATTATTCGTCAGGTAATATTTCAACACATAATTTTTCAACCTCACAAATTCAGGTCTTAAAGTTCAAGTCTTCACATCCGGGTCTCACAGGAAGAGCAATGGATTGCCGATACTATTGTAACGTTACTCTGGGCCGGCCACAAACTCTCCTCTCTGTGAATTACTATAGTATATACTGCACTATGTTTTGCTAGTTCAGATTCATGTCTGAAAGCATGTTGCAGACTATACACTGGTACAGAATATCCTCGTCATATTTATTCGTTTCAAGAGAATATGTAGTAAGACAACATTACAGGCACAGGCTCCGTGTTTTGGAGGGATGTTTAATGATCACTCATCATTTTACAGCAAAACTTCTACTTTTTAAAATGTGAGCATGAGTTAAATGAAAATCTTAAAAGTGTGACATAAATGAGTTTTTATTCGTATAGCGCTTTTAACAGTGGACATTGTCCCAAATTCTATCAAATTAGAATTTGAGAAATGAGAGATTCAAACACTCTTTAAACACTGGAGCACTTCAATCGAACAAATCAGTGGAGAATCTTTTTATAAAATGGCACTTTTGTGACACCTGTTAGCAATAAACAATGCAAAATAACGATAATAATAATAATATTAATAATAAAAGAAAAGCTTTTCATTTGTCTCACCCTGATATACCACAGTCTTTATTTGTATGCACTATCAATATACAGTACTGTGCAAAAGTCTTAAGACTAACCCTATTTTTTTTAGTACAAACTTTGTTATATATTTTTTATTTTATGCTTCTACATTATCAGTACAAAAAAACATGTTCGATTCCCAAACATTAGTTTTCCAGCACAAAATGGATTGTTACAGAAAAATGTTTATATGTCAGTAAAGAAAGCAGTATATTGCATACAAAAAAAACATAATGAAGGCTGATGGGTTCTCTGCAGAAATGAGAAGCGAGTGCAACAGAGAAGAATAAAAGGAATTAATTTCCTTATAAAACTGCACAAATTCTACCTGAGACTACAATTTCCTTTCTTTCTTTCTTTTTTTAAAGCAAAAGGTTGTCACACCCAATATCGACTTTGTTTCATTTATCACTGTTTATTGCTCTTTATAGTATTTATTTTACTGTAGAAACATGTCACTTCATTATTGTTGAACGCATCTTTGCTCTACAGCATTTCTTTAAGACGTTTGCACAGTCCTGTACCTGTATTCATCTTAAACTTAGATGACCAAATGCAATCTGTTAATGCTGCCAACCAATACACTAGCCCTAGCCTAGAATTTTATATCCTAACAATATAAAGGACTTTAAAATGTTGTGCATGGAGGAGTGGACTAAATATCCCTCTACAAGTGTCTTCAATCTTGTTGGACATTACTGGACTCAGTGCTGTGATTCTCTCCAGGGCAGGTGTCACGATATATAAACTATAAGAGTGCTGATCATATTGAAACCAGGGTTTTGTAGAAGGATTTCACTACTTAATAAAACGTTTGATGTTTGAAACACATGAACCTTGGACCTTGGAGCTGTGAGGTGGCAACATTACTGCTGCACCACTGTGCTGCCCTGCTGGCTTTAAATAATACTCCATAGAAAAAAAAAAAGCTCCACAGTGAAATAGTAAAGCCTTTAAAAGGCAATATTAAAAGAGGAAACGTCCAATAAGTAAAAACTGAATGAACGAAACTGTATTTTATAATGATTTAATCAGCGTGGCAGGATGGCACAGCGTTTGTTTGTGCAGAGTTTCACATATTGTCTGTCTGTGGGTTTCCTCTGGGTTCTTGAGTTTTCTCCTATTTGCCATAAACATGCCAGTAAAATGGATTGGCTATGCTAAATTTTTCCTGAGGGTGAATGAGTGTATGCATGGTGACCATGAAGCGGTGTCGCAGTCAGAGTGTATTCCTAGAATCTTGAGCAAAGGTTGTCTTTTAATATTATGTTTATACACAGTTCATGGACTTCTTTAATTCGGGCACCAGGTTTTCAGTAAGGTTCAAATCTGTAGACAGAGATGATCATTCTGTGCTTCTTTAACCATTTCTTGACTCGACTCCTTGTTGAAAAGTCTGCCATTAGTCAAATCTGAACTTTGTGACAGAGGCAACCACGTTTTGTGCTGAAATATCCTGGTACTTAGCAGAATTCATGCCGTCAGTGGGTATCAGGTGCTTTTCCTTATATGCTATTTCCTTTTGGTACTGATCATGTGCATAACCTAAAAAGGTTTATTTTAGACTCATCTGGCCACAACACAGAATGCCAACGGTACTTCCAATGACAGGTGGTGATATTTAGGCATTTTGTGAGAGTCTTTCAGGAAAGGTTTCTTTCCTACAGTGCTGTCAAACAGCTTGTTGCTATGAAAGTGTCATTTAACAGTTGATTTTGAAACTCAACAACCATAAGAATCAGCTAAGCAATTCTCAAATTGTGGCCTTTTTTCTCTCCTTCATCAGCCTCCCTACTGTGAGGGAGGGACAGTGTGCTCACGGGTCAAATTCCAGGCAAAAAAACTGTTTCAGACCCCTGAAACGTTGTGGCCATAACTGTAGTTAATGATACTTTAAACTGCTTATGTATTTTTTGTTGTATATTAATGATATTTTTAACTGCTTATGTATTTTTTTTAATCTATGTTGAATTTGCCTTTAAAGTTCTTTGCTTTTTCCCCCCATGGATGACAACCTAATTTCTAATAAGAAAGTTTTTTTTTGTTTATTTGAACAAAGATAAATAATTTCTCCTACTGTTTTTGTGGAAAAGATACTGCATATGTATGGTTCCACATGACCGCTCAGGGATGTCGAAACAGCCCAGAGAGAACTGATTTTTTTCTTTCTTTCATTTCTCTGCCAAATTAACTAAAAGCTGAACAGGTCTCGATTTCATATTATTAAACTTTTATTAACCATAATTACTATTTTATTCTTGTCTTATTTAAATTAAGGACAGACTTTCCACCAAATATGTAAGTTCAACAACAAAAAAATTGATAGTTAAATAATGGCAGGTTTATATTAAACATTTACAAACTTCATGTATTGTATGGGAGTGCAAGGGACACATTTACTCATACAGGTTGATTGTAGCCAAAGGAATAATCTAAGCATTACTATCAGTGTCAAATATTTGCATGGGAATGTATTAAGAAAACTGAACAAGGACTTGTTCAAGGGGGAAAAATGTAATCTAATCAGACTTTCCATTTTCCATCAGACTGGGGTAAAGGTGGTAGAACAGTCTCGCTAGTACTAAAGGTCTTCAAAGAAATATACCAAACACAGAAACTGAGTTAGTAATAAGGAGTGATCATGATATCATGACCCCTATGCTATCAATAGACAACATAAAGTGTCCATAAAGTGTTCAAAGTTTGCAGTTTATGTTGTAGCACTTTTTAAATTCAGCAGGGCTAACTGTAGACGTTATGGTATAGAGGACGACCAATTGGCAGCAACTTATAATCAATCAAATTGAAGAACAAGAAAATCCAATATGAATTTGTAGACATGAGTATTCATTTTATTGATGAGGTAAATGTGAAGACTTTTTTTAAATCCTGTTGGCATCTGAGTAACCATACAAATAACCATTATGTAACCAACGTTACTGTTGTCATATTAAGTCATAATTTTCAAATGCTTTCTCTTCGTTTTGAGAAAGCAGGTCATAGTTCCGAGAAACTTTCTCATTATTAAGATTTTAAATGGTATATTTCATAGATTTACGATTTCCAAAATGACTTTCTGATTTGCAGAATCATACAACGGGTGCTAAACGAGTCTTTATCCACGTTAATGCCTTGTATTTGACATTTCTAGGTAGAAATACTCTCTCACTGTATAAAGGCAAACACACGAAACAGTTTTGTTACTTTTCTTATTTAGAAGACGTAGTCCATCGTAGATGTGAATCATCAGTTTTTTAACACATGCAGACCTTTAAGATATCAGGACCTCAGTGAAGAAAGGGTCAGTAAATATGCTGATTAGTGGAATCAGGTATATTAGAGTAGGGTAAACAATGAATTATGCAAAGAAGGTGTACAGAGCCAGGGTTGGAAAATACTTTATGACCTTTTATTTTGTCTCCGTTCCTGGAGAATCATAATACTGTATAGTTTATTACATTTCGGTATAACTGAGAAGTGTAAACACCATCTGCTCCAGTGGCTCTTCATCCCATTAATATAAATCAGGCCTATCACTGAACATTTAACCAACAATTACTCCTGTTTTATTCATGATGTTAACATTCAAATCTAGCCATCATCCCATTTAATAAATCTGTTTGCGGCATTTTCCAGATTGCGGCTCCATGAGGGCAAAGTCATCAAAGACAGGAGGCATCATCTCCGTACCTACCCCAACTGCTTTGTGGCTAAGGAGCTTATTGATTGGTTGATCGAACACAAGGAGGCTTCAGACAGAGATATGGCCATCAAGATAATGCAGAAGTTGCTGGACCAGAGCATCATCCATCATGGTGGGTTCCTCAAAACTGGATTGGATTTCTGAATAGTATTAAAGACACAGTTAAACATACACACACATACATGCTAAAAAAATAAATAAAGGTGCCAGAAATGGTTCGTTAGAGTGATGCCACAAAAGATTCTTCTATTATATAAAGTTCATGAGGCATAAAACAAAAAAAAAAAACATTTTTGTTGTTTACTGCAATAAATCAAATAATCATTTTTCCACCTCAAAGATTCTTTCATGTAATAGTAACATTTTATTGCATCACTAAACAAAATGGTTTAAAATCCATCAATCAAATAACACAAAAAGGTTCTAGATTGTGTCTCTACGTGTGGATCACCAGCGGCCATGGATCAAGACTAAGCAACGTGTGCATTCTCAGTGGTGGAAGTTAATTCACTATTCATCATCCAGATGTTAACTCAGTGTTTATTATTGTCTGTTGCAGTTTGTGATGAGCACACGGAGTTCAAAGACATGAAGCTGTTTTACCGATTCAGGAAAGATGATGGAACATTTCCTCTGGACAGCGAGGCTAAGGTTTTCATGAGAGGCCAGAGAATATATGAGAAGTAAATCCTTTTTTTTCTTTAACTAATTGCAATGACTGTGGTCAGATCAGGTTTTCAATCTACTCAACCTTGCACTTTGTTTTTGTTTTCCATGTGCTAGGCGTATCGGTACATATTGTTTTTGTGCATTTTGGTCCTCTCCGGTAAATTAACAGTATCCATAGAAACACAGGCTTCCAGCAGATTGAGAGATGGTGTCTGTGCCAACTTGATTCATTAATCAGTGGCTTCTTTAGCTGCAAGTTTTTGCCTGTTAATGTTTATTTCTCCACAAAACCACAGGCACTTATCTATTGCGACATCCTGCTTGATATTTTGATCGCTGGATATTTTTTTTCTCTTCTATTCTGCTTTTGATCAATTTCTGCAACAAGCAAGTTAGTTTAACTCCAATAATATACACTTTCAAACTGCGATGTAGCAAAAGATATTTATTATAAGATAATTTTTATTATCTGTAAATATTCGGGTTTTTTTGTGATAGTATTTTAAGAAATCATTTAAGATATGCTCAGACCTGCATGATCTATTCGAGATTTGCTCTAGGCATTGAAGAGAGACATTTGTATTAAAGGGCAATAATGACTGATAATGATACTGATACTGATACTGAAGCTCAGTTTTTATGAAGAACTGAATTGGAATTGGAGAGCTTAGGACAAGCTGCTCATATCAATACACAGCACTGTGATACAGTTCTGCCTCACAATTCCTGGAAACTTTGACGTGTGATACATTTGCATCTTTAAGAATTTCAACATGACCACACGCATACTGCCAAGTAGACAAAAATAGCCTCATTATGCAAAGAGGGATGCTCTGTTATTGCATCATGAAGCTATTTTAATGCAAACACTTAAAGTTATTTGGCTGGAGACACTTGTGTTTTGGACTCACAAATTGCCAACCATTGCATTGCATTGGCTGAATTGTGTAGATGACAGAACAGAGAGGATTGTCTCAGGATTATGCTGAAGCAGAAGCAGAGCCAGAAGGAGCAGCACGTTGCCTCACTCTCCCGACCGTCGTCCAACCGTTGTTCTGTTCTCAGCTCCGTTCATGTGTAACAGGATCCAAATGAAGTCCAGCAGGAGACATCTGCTGCTCAAATATATTTCAGACTTCTTTTGCATAATCACATCAGTGACGTTTGTGCTTGTGCTTGGCATCTACAGCTTTACGCTGTACGAATTTTGTCTCGATTTTATTGTTGCAGGCAAAATAAAAGAGTCATGAATTAAATTCCCTGGTCTTAGAATGCATAATGTGACATGCCGTTGTGACGAAAGAAAACAGATAATAATGTTCTGGGAGTGTCAAGAATTTTTACATCTCAGAGTGTGATTGCTACTATGATATTTGTCTAAAAGCCACCAATAGTTGGACGCCATATGATTACGCAAATCTCACAGAACAGCTACAAATGTTTGTTTGAGCAGTTTTATAATACTGATTAATATAACACGTCTGACCAATTTTACAGTGACGTAAACCCCCTTTTTGACTCTGAGCATTTTTAAAAAAAATCACGTCTATCTTTTGAGAATTTCTATTATATGTATTATGTCTTATAACATCTGTCTATATATTATATGACATGGAGAACACACTTTATAACAGATTTTGTGGTAGAATTTAGACAAGATTTTATTGGGAGCATCTCGCATAGTGTGGCAAGTGGTAGAAACCACAGAAACTGCACAACACTTGCTCATGTACTGCATCTCGAGATCAGACCTTCCTTTGCCTACTAATGGTAAGCATGTGACATTTAGGTCAAGTTGGGGATGACCTTGGTTTTGGAATTACTTAGTAGTGGTTTTGTGACCTGATCCATAGTAAAAAGATTAGTCATCTTTAGCTGTTGTTTGTCATGTTTACCATCCTACTCTTTACAAAGCATGTGATATCTTTGTAAAGTTCATTCATATTGTGACCTTTTCCCATTTGGATTCATGATTTCCTGTTGTTATCACTTGTGTATTTCTATCTGTAGAACAAACTAGTAGCTTAATTTAGTGACAGACCATGACCCAACAGAAAATATAATAAATTACCTTGTATGATTCATATAAGATGTCAGACAGCAGTGGGCTGGAACAATATATCTGTTTGGAGCAGGATGACATTAATAACTCCATAGCCTCAAACAAAATTAAGACGAGATGTTAATCACGCTTGACCTATGTTATAGACTAGTGAGTAAACCCATAACAAGTGGTTTTGTACATATTTGTTTTCAAATGTGTTTATTACAGCAGGTGAGTTTTAAGGGTTAGCAGGTCTCCACATAGTGTTCAGGCTAGCTGCAATTTACACTAAAGTCCTAACGCTATCCCAAAAAATTGGGGGATTAGAAAATGGAGACACATTGTTCTTATTTTTCTTAGTGTGTAAAACAAGGACACTGTAGTGCACACATTTCTGATGTACAAACTATTATCCACTCCACAATTCCCGTTTCCCTCTCCCAGTCTTTGAAATATTTCTGAAAATAGAAATGCACTTACACTCTGTTGTTTGAGTAAATGTATTAGATTTAATTAGAAAACAATATCTTTGTGGCTGTCAAGTATGATTAAACTAGTCCAATTTTGCATCCTGGCAACGCTATTAACTGTACTGTTCACTACTCCTCCCTCCAATGTGCCTCTGTTAGCTCTTGTTGAGGTTCTCATTTTTGACCACTAGTCAAAATAATTGTATGGAGCTAATTTAGACAGTGAGCATGCTGCCCCAAGATTGAACAATATTTAGAAAGGCCAATGATCGCTCTTAAGGTACGTTCATGCATACACCGATTTAATGACTGCAAGTCGCCAGTCATTGCACTATGAAGTCCCCAGTAGTTATTTCTACAACTGGTTGCCATGGTAAGATTTATCAGTGGGTGGAGCAACTAGCTTTCGTCTTTTGACAAAAAAACAGTTTCTTTGCTACTACAATGAAACATTCTGGTGGGAGAGCGTTTGTATATAAATTCACCAGTATATATATGCATCATATTCTACAAGATGAAGGAGAAGCAGTGTGTGCTCTTTGCCATTGCAGACATGTATCTGCGAGGAAAGCATAAGCGTCGGACTGTCTGGGTCCACGAAACAATTCAGACTGACGGGCAGCATGGCAGATTACGGATCACGTGTGCTCTACTGTCTTCACTCCCATTGAAATTCGTTGCACCAAATCGCTCAAAAATTGTATGAAGTTAAACTTTTCTTAACTTTATCACATCAATGAATACGCTCACATCTAGTCGCCAACGGTCGCTGTCACTCATGTTGCCGGTAGTCGCCAGCTCTCGTTGAAAATGACTGATCTCTAGTCACTGTGTCACTATGAGTCACTGCTATGTGAACGTACCTTTATATATATATCAAATAGCAAAAAATAAATTCAACCCGTTGGTCATTCAAAAGAGGTAATTAGTATTTGAAAATAATTTTAAATGTATGGAGTTGTGAATGAGGACTTTATGAAGAATAACATTTGTGCTGATTTGAAATGCTGATTTATATGGTGGGGATCAGTTAAAAGAAGGCAGAGCTACAGCAGTTTATTTAAAATGCTTAAAGCTGTCCTTATGATCCCATCCAATAAATTGTTGATGGAACAACTGTGCCACAGCAACGTCTCATGGTACTTAATGTGCTAAAAGTTATTATGTTATATGCTCTAAATTCTCAAAGCTGAGCACCTCTGTTGCCCTGCTAAATGGCCTGTAAAATGCTGGCATGGGCGGGGTAGCATATCTCCGTTGCCTACGGACAGTCATTAAGTCATAATTTCTCAGCTGCAAGTCTAATATCAGAGTATAACACTGTGTTAAGTGAGTCCTTATTCATAGCCCTGCAAGTTGACTAATATGGAGCTAGATTTTTATGCTGTTTGTGCTTTTGGATGACCCTTTATACAGATAATTCTAGTTTTTTAATCAGACCACTATTAACTTTTAGCAACTATATTAAAACTAATAGGATATGTAGTTATGAGAGTGAGGACAGTTTATAGTTAAGGGGTTAAATGTATCAATCATAGTACAGAAAAAGATGTTATTGAATTATAATGTGATGAATTTACGTTTTGTGTGAATATTCTACATCCATACAGTTGCAGATGAATAATAATGGAACAAAATCTAAATCTAATTACATCTAAAAATAAATCTAATTACATTTCAAGGCATCATGCTATCTTACAGCTTTTCCCTTTTCAGAAATGAAATGAGGACATTAATTTATGACAATACAGCAAATGTAATAAATGCTTAAAGGTTATAAATCAAGATCAAGTTTGAGATTTGTAGCAGTTAAGATTGTTGAAACAGTTCCAGGTACATTAAGGTATGCTTATTTTACAACTGAAGTCTGTACAGCTTGAAGAAATAATCCTGACTCGTTGATGTGTGGTTGGTGTCAGAGTGCAGCTGCTTTTTTGTTTACTTCCAGTGTATTACCTTTACTTTTTGATCGGCACTAATTTGGAATGTTGTCTCACTGACATTTTATTGGAAGTAGCTCTGATTCTCCTATAAGGCAATTCAGAAACACCATCTCTTCATGCATGTACTTGTTTTAACTGTCTGACTTTTACTGCTACGTACTGTACATTTCCAAGCAGTAATAGTTACTGGATAATTCATAGTAGTTACTGAATTACTGAATAATAAAAAATAATAAACCATGGGTTTAAGTGGTTAGTAACTTCCTGACAGGCACATGAGTATCAGCAAAGGCTATTTGTTTTCCAAAGCTTTCAGTACAAAATGACCTACTTCCTCATTTCATAAGCTACAAATATCTTTTTTTATTTATTTATTTTTAGCTGTAATTACAAACAGAACTACAGTTGTGACCTCTGAGACTAGCTAATCTAAGAAATTAGTGCACTGTTTTTATTTTTTACCACTGCACTAAGCAGTCAGGCAGTTAACTGTAGATAGAAACAGCACTATTTACAAGCTGCTATGAATTGGAGCTCTTTTTTTGAATGCTATCAGGTTTTCCTACAGTCTGACTGTCATGTATGGTGAGTACAGACGGGTTGAGATGGATGCAAACGCAGTAAAAAGCTTGATTAAATTCAATCCAGTTCAGTTCAGTTTTATTTGTATAGCGCTTTTAACAATGGACATTGTCTCAAAACACCTTTACAGAAACATACAAATTCAGGAGATAGATTTTAAATATATGAATTTATCCCTAATGAGCAAGCCAGAGGTGCCGGTGGCAAAGAAAAACTCCCCGAGACGATATGAGGAAGAATCCTTTAGAGGAACCAGACTCAAAAGGGAACCCATCCTCATCTGGATGACAACAGATTATAAATAAAGTGCAATTATAAATAAATAAATCCCTTCTATAAGTCTGCTAATACTACATGGTCACCAGGAAAATTCATTACTGTTTATACATGGAGTTTGTTTTGTCTTCTCCACTGTTCACTGATGGAGACTTGAGTGCAAAACTGTTAGTGGCAGTTGTAGTCTCAGCCAGCATAGCATAACTGTTCATATTACATTTAATTTACATTTATTCACTTAGCAGACACTTTTATCCAATGCGACTTACAAATAAGAAAATACAAGCAAAAGCGATATATCAAGCAGAGAACAATACAAGTAGTACTACCATACAAGATCCATTAATTGAGTTCCAGAAGAAGCAAAGTGCAAAGAGTAGAGGTGTAAGTAGCAATTATTTATTTATTTATTTATTATTCTTTTTTATGAGTTGGTTAGGTGTTCACGGAAGAGGTGGGCCTTTAGCTGTTTTTTTGAAGATGGTGAGAGAGTTTGCGGTCCGGATGTAGGTTGGAAGTTCATTCCACTACTGAGGAACAGTTAGTGTGAAGGTTCTGGAAAGGGACCTTGAGCCACGCTGAGTGGGAACTACTAAAGGTCAGTTGCTAATCGATTGCAGATTGCTAGAGGGAACGTAAGCCTTCAAGAGAGAGTTGAGGTAAGAGGGTGCTGTTCCAGACAAGGTCTTGTAGGTGAGCATCAAGGCCTTGAACTTGATGTGGGCAGCTACAGGAAACCAGTGGAGGGAGATGAAGAGGGGTGTGACAGGGGTTCTCTTGGGCTGGTTGTAGACAAGGCGTGCTGCTGCATTCTGAATCATCTGAAGGGGTTTTATGGAGCTGGCTGGGAGGCCCGAAAGTAGTGAGTTGCAGTAGTTCAGTTTTGAGATAACAAGAGCCCGGACTAGTATCTGTGTAGTCTGTTCAATTCATATAAATTGAGATCCAATGCCATCTTATGGTTTTTAAGTTCTACCATACTCAACAATCTCACCGAACTTTAGAACTCTAACCAGGAGTAGGGCATCAGGATGAATCAGATAGCATCCAAACATCCCAGTTCACCATAACACTCTATGCCTGTAGGCCCTCTAGATCTGCTCCTTTACCTAAGGGGGAAAAAAAAACTAAAGGCTTGACTAAACAGATATGTTTTCAACCTGGCCTTAAACACTGAGGCTGTGTCTGAGTCCCAACCACTAATTGGAAGGCTTGTGGGGCTTTGTAAGAGAAATCCCTTCCCTCTGCTGTAGCCTTCACTATTCAAGGTACCAATAAATAGCCTGCACCTTGTGATCCAAGTAGGCATGGCAGATCATAAAAGACCAAATGTTCGCTCAGGTACTGTGGCATGAGACTATTAAGTGCTTTATAGGTCAATTAAAAGATTAACAGCACTAATGGGATGTGTATTTCTTTTATCCACTGTGTATTAGCATATTTCTGGGGTTTATCTAATACACATATAGTAATACCAAAGTTTAGGGAAAAAACAGACAACTAAATACAGAAAGCTTCTACCTTGTGTGGCTAGTATATTCCTTCTGTCTGTCGGTGAAAGCTAGACTTAACAAAGCAAGGCAAAAACACATGAATTGGTAAAAAAAACAGGCTGTGAGTGAAAACCAGAACAAAGGAACAAGGATTGTTCAGAAACTAAACGTATATATTTTGCGACGAGACAAAGAAACATAGGGGTACAAATATACAAAGTAATCAAAGGGTGAAACAGAAACAGCTAAGAATGATTAGGACACGTGAGGGAAAACAACTAATAACATGACATAGGTGGAGACAGGACAGAAACTAAAACAAAAACACATGCAGAAATGTAAACAAAGACGAAAACCCAGAAGCGTGCGCTGTCATATGGACATGTTCAGCAGGGTTCTAAGGCAGGAACCAGGTTTGGGAGGCTGTGTCATCAGCCTCAGGTGTAAGCTGGTCGTGAGAGACCATGTCATCAGCCTCAGGTAGGAGCATGGTATGGGAGGCTGTCTTATCGGCCTCTGGTGTGAGCAGAGCTTGGTAGACCGGCTTGTCAACTTCTGACTTAAGCATGTCAAGGGAGGCCGTCTCATCAGCCTCAGGCATGAGCAGAGCTTGGTAGGTTGTCTCGTCGACCTCTGGATTGAGCATGTCAAAGAAAGCCATGATGTTAGTCTCTGGGGTGAACATGGCTTGGAAGGTTGCGTCATTGGTCTCAGACTGAAGCAGGACTTGTGAGGCCATCTCGTCTACCTCAGGTAGGAGCAGAACTTGGTAGGCCGTTTCAAAGGCTTCTGGTCTAAATATGGCTTGGGAGTCCTTTCCATCAGCCTCTGGCAAGAACATGGTTTGAGAGGCTGCCTCATTACCCTTGGGCTGGAGCAGAACTTGGTAGGCTGTATGGTCGACTTCTAACTGGAGGAGAACTTGGGAGGCCATGTAATTGGCCTCCAGCAGGAGCAGGACTTTCTAGGCCACAGACTTCGTAGAAATATGGCTTGGGAGTCCTTTCCGTCAGCCTCTGGCATGAACATGGCATGGGATGCCATTCTGTCAGCCTCAGGCAGGAACATGACTTGGGAGGTCGCTGCGTTGGACTCAAACTGAGGCCCTGGAGATGTAGTTGCCACATTGACCTCAGGCTGGAGCACAGCAGGGGAGACCACCTCGTTGGTCTCAGGCTGGAGCTTTGGAGATGAGGTTGCCACATTTACCTCTGGCTGTAGCTTGGCAGGGGAGACCACCTCCTTGGTCTCAGACTGGACCTCTGGAGATACGGTCGCCACATTGACCACTTACTCAAAATCAGCAGGGGACTCCACCTCGTTGGTCTCAGACCGGAGCTCTGGAGATGAGGTCACCATGTTGACCTCTGGTGGAGTACTGCAGGGAAGGAGGCCGTCCTGTCAGCTTCTGGAGGGAGCTCTGCCGGAGAAGCTGCTCTGTTGGCCTCTGGCTGGAGCTCTGCAGGGATGGAGACTGTCCTTTCAGCCTCTGGCTGGAGCTCTGCAGGGATGGAGACTGTCCTGTCAGCATCTGGCTGGAGCTTGGCAGGGATGGAGACCATCCTGTAAGCGTCTGGCTGTAGCTCTGCAGGGATGGAGACTGCCCTGTCAGCATCTGGCTGGAGCTCTGCACGGATGGAGGCCACCCTATCGGCCTCTAGACGGAGCACTGCTGTAGAGGCAACTTTGTTGGCCACTGACTGTAACCCTGCAGGGATGGAGGCTGCCCTGTTGGCCTCTGAAGGGAGCTGTGCTGTAGAGGCCACCCTGTCAGCCTCCAGCTGGAGTTCCGCAGGAATGGAGGCCGCCCTGTTGGCCTCTTTCTGGAACTCTGTAGGGATAGAGGCTGCCTTGTCTGCCTCTGGATGGATCTCTGCAGGCTCTGTCCCATAGTAAGTGTTGAATGCCTGTACAGGTTTGTCAGACAGTCTGGCTTTCCCTAAACCTTTTTGGCCTGATTATCTTGGCGTTATGTCCCTATCACTTTCCTGCTGCACCCACGTTGGAGATGCAGTATTCTGTCATGTATACCGAGTACAGACAGATTGAGACAGATGCAATCATGGTAAAAAGCTTTATTAAAGAGACAGGTAGTCAAATACAAAAAAACAAGAGGCAAGTTCCGAGTCAAAATACAGACAATGGTCAGGCGAGTGGGAAACAGACTTAACCAGGCAAGGCAAAAACATGTGAACCAGTGAAAAACAAAGGACAAAGGAACAAGGCTTGGTAACCACATAGACAAACTGAGCATATACTTAGTAATGAGAAAAAGAAATATAGGGGTATAGATATATAAAGTAATCAAGGGTGAAACAGAAACAGCTGAGAATGATTAGGACACACAAAGGAAAACAACCAGTAAAATGACATGGGTGGAGACAGGACAGAAATCAAAACAAAAACACACGTGGAAATGTAAACAAAGACAAAAAGCGTGCGTTGTCGTGCTGCCGGTAGCTTCTCGTAGGGGGGAAATACCTAATACTAACAAATTATAGACTTTTCTGCAGAATCTGCCTGTTAATCTCACCTAATAACTTCCATTACATTATTGCCACCATTATTACTCTTATTCCATTATATGTTCGTAAAAGTGTGGGAAAAGTTCATCCCTACACTGAGTAGAACATGAGAGCTTTATAACCTAGCAACTAATTTTATTTTGTCTCCAGATTGATGAATGCAGAGAACAACCTGCTTAAGACACGCGAGGAGGATAGCGTTCCCCATGAGCGGACACTGGTGGCCTCTGAGTTTATTGACTGGCTCTTGCAGGAGGGGGAAATGGCCACCAGAGAAGAGGCAGAGCAACTTGGGCGGAGACTGCTGGAGCATGGAATCATTCAGCATGGTGAGTACAACTCAACTGGTGATGGTGGCAATGGAATCAGTTGTGGCTCATCAGTAGATGCAACAAATGTTAATCTTCATAAAGTCCTCATTCCCAACTCATACATTGGTGATATAATCCAATGCTTCATTAATTTGCTCGCCTTTCTAGATGTTGCAAAATCATGGGGCAGCACACTCTCTGCCCCATTTAGCTTCTATAGACTTAGCAGTGCACCTAGTGGTTAAAAATGGGAATTGCAACAAGAACTAATAGTTACTCTGCACCATGCTCAGTGGAGCAGCAGTGGACAGACAGTTTATGGTAGGATCGCCAGTTGCTAAATACTCTGTGGCTAAGATACTCTCTGGCTTTAATACTCTGTAACTGCCAAAATCTTGTTTTATAGCAAATAAAAAATAATCAGAATAAAATCTGATACAATTGCACAAATAATGGCAAAGTCTAAGTGCAGCCTGTGTGTCTGTGATGTACAGAACCATTTCTCTTGTAAGATATAATGCATAAAGTGGAAAAGGGAAAGGTGGATTATAAAGTGGATAATGTCCGTACATCCGAAATACATGTGAAATACTTGAAGAAAAATATCTCCTTTCCCAATGCCTGTATTTTGGGATGTAATTGGACTGGAAATTTAGCTGAAACCTGAAAAAACCTGGGTAATGATATTATCTTGAACACAGGTGAATAAAGGTACATCAAAAACCACTCAAAACAAGCTGCTAGACTATATACTGGATGAGTGTATCTTGTTGGTTAATGATATTATCTCACACATGAGAAACACACCTTCTGTAGAACAAAGGTACGTCTATAGCCACCCGAAACGAGCTGCTAGACTGTATTCTTGATAAATCGGAAACAGAAATAGATTTTTTTTTCTGATGATGACTGTATGTTTTCGACTTTCAATTGAAAGTCATAAAGTATCAGGTGTGATATCCTCTTGACCTAATTTAGTCTGAGGCTATGTCATCATTATTGTCACCCTGCCGGAACAAAATCTTTAGGTCTATGGTTAATTTTATGAGATGTAAGACTAAAAAAAGGAAAAAGAACTGAAGCCAGAAATAGTCACTTCTATGCTGACAAAATATGTTTTCCATTGTTCATACTTACAGTTTTAGTGAAGCTGTCTCTTAGTATGTCTCATGACCTTAGAATTGCATTTAAAAGGCATAGTAAGAGTATCATAGTGTTTCTTCTACAAAAGACAAACCCACTAGCTTCATTCATTTACCCTGTTCTGCTCACTAGTGACTTCGAAGACAATCAGAGGCATTCAAAAGCATTAAAAAAAGACTGGAATTCCTATGTGGTTCACCCAGAACCATAAATGAAAAGAGGGCTTTTAACTAAAGCGGACATTGTGCACTTTTCCCTCATAGTCTCATAGCTGGAGTACAACTCCATTTACAATTTATCTTAAAAAATGGGTGTATCTTTTCGCTTTGACAATGGCTTCTGGGTCATGATTGGGTCACTGCATGGCTGATTTGAAGAAGGCAGTGTATAATATCTGTCAGAAGTAGAACAGAGATGTCAGGAAAAATGGGAAATGATTGGACAAAGAATATTGCAGAGTCGAAACAGATGTCAGGAAAATGAAAGGGGAAGTAATGAAGTTGACAGGATCTGATAGAGAATATATGAAAGAGGTTAGAGGCAGTTATAAATAGTGGTCCTGTCTGTCATTAAACAATATTTATATCTCCGTCAATAAGGGAAATTCAATCTTTTGAACCATCTTAACATGCAGTATTCCAGCCTCTATACACCTCTATAGACTGTTTCTGTTACTTGTGACACCTCCATTTTGTCCTAAGTGTACAGAATCTTTTATATTTCATCATATTCCGCTAACAGTTATTAATTGCACTAAAAAATAATCTATGCATGTATTGGATGTTTCTTAAATAATTATTGCCAGAGACTCAGTGATGATCTCTAACAGATAGACACACCACTGGAGCTCTTCCTGGTAAAACACTGTGTGCCAAGCAAACTCCTGTGAAGTGAAGAGTGCTATCATTCTTATTACTGTTCGTTGTGTGTAAATGTTGCTGTGTCGCAGGCCACAAAAACTGCATTATTTGACCAAATTCCATTAGCAATAAAGTGATCAATTAACAACCTAATATGATTTAATAACGTAATGGAGTTCCATTAAAAGGACAGGGGCAAATAGGGGCAATTACTGTATCTTGCGTGTAACTTTTAGTCTCAGTTTAGCTGTTTACCATGCATTTTGTCTGTCTTCAACTGTTCATTAACCCCTCCCTGTTCTAGTAATGATTACAGGACAGACAGGACTTGGTCTAATCTGATACAGAAAGGTTATGAATGCCTTACAAATGACAACATGTTTGGTCAAATGTCCATGGTTCTCAGCCTAATCGATGCAAAATTTTTCAGTAATTTATATTTGACTATTGGAGCTGTACTCTTTCACTCTGTACCTTGTACAAGATCATTATCAGATTTGGTTAATAGGCTCTATTGCTACAGTAGAAAGGCATTGTTTTATGTTAGAATGCAATCTAATAAATATTGGGGCATCAAGACTGGAGCATCCTGTTTCTGTTACATCTGGGGTATCCTGTTTCTGTTTTTTATATAAAATTATATATATATATATATATATATATATATATATATATATATATATATATATATATATATATACTTATGGTTTGTTTTCTTATATCAGCACAGTTTATCAAATCCAATCAACACTGGCACATTATTTCAGCTCATGCAGCAGGGTAAATAATACATTTGCTGATTTGCTGATGTATGTGCTGATCCTAAAACGATGAATCATCCGCTTAGATGCATGTTTTCAATCCTGGATCCAACATATGTGTATTTTGTACAGATAACAAATTTGAAAGATGGACTTGTCTTGATTGTCGAGCGCAGTACACAGTGATCACCCTCCAGGACCATGCTGCTACATAAAACGATACACTAACCACATGTGATGACACAGAACTAAAAGAAGACCTACATATTCTACATGAAGTGCACTTGCAGACAACACAAGTATAGTACAGTAACTACTAAAACAGGACAATGAGCACTGTCAGTGACAGTGTAGCGCCGACCAGTATACAGTTCTAGTATGGAAGTGTCCGATATAACAGCTAGGGCAAAAGAATAACAAAATAATAAAATAAAAAAATGCTGTGAATATAAACATAACATACTATGACATAATATTCAGCAGATTAGCTTATACCATATGTGGACATAGCAGTTATTGCGGTAGCAGGTATAAAAAAGTATTTAAAAAAAAAAGTATAATAGTACAGTAGCAGCAAAAAATACAGGTTGTCAGTACAAACATGTGGGTTGGGGAGTGGGTTGGTGTTCAGTTCAGTATGAGTGTGTGTGTGTGTGTGTGTGTCAGTCCAGTCTTGAGTATTGTGGAGACTGATGGCTTGGGGTAAGAAGCTGTTATACAGTCTGGCTGTGAGGCCCCGAATGCTTCTGTACCTTTTCCAGATGGCAGGAGGGTGAAGAGTTAATGTGAGGGCTTTGTGGGGTCATCCACAATCCTGGTGGCTTAGCGAATGCAGCGTGTGGTGTAAATGTCTATGATGGAGGGAAGAGAGACTGTAATGATCTTCTCAGCTGTCCTCACTATCAGGGTCTTGCGATCCGATACGGTGCAGTTTCCGATCCAGGCAGTGATGCAGCTGCTCCAGATGCTCTCAATGGTTCCTCTGTAGAAAGTGGTGAGGATGGGAGGTGGGACATGGGCTTTTTTCAGCCTTCACAGAAAGTAGAGATGCTGCTGGACTTTCTTAGTTATGGAGCTGGTGTTGAGGGACCAGATGAGGTTCTCTGCAGGGTGAACACCAAGGAAGTTGGTGCTTTTGACAATGGCCACAGAGGAGCCATCGATGTTCAGCAAAGAGTGGTCGTTCTGTGCCCTCCTGATGTCAACAACCATATTATTTTTGTGCACATTCAGAGACAGGTTGTTGGCTCTGCTTCAGTCTGTTAGCCTCTGCACCTCCTCTCTGTATGCTGACTCGTCGTTCTTGCCGATGAGACCCACCACGGTCGTGCTATTGGTAAACTTGATGATGTGATTAGTAACTAGAGACTAGCACCAAGTTCTTGCACAATTCAATGTTGATGTAAGCACACAAGCCACCACCACAAGCCTACTACGAGATTGAACTCTACATGCATGGCATAGTCTTTTGTTTTGTTATTTTTACTTTGAATTAAAATTATATTGAGACACATCTACTACAAATAGGAATCAGATAATTACAAAACCAAATAAAAAAACCTATTTCTCTTGTAAAAGATATGTTATATTTTAATGCACACCATGGAGATCAATAAAGCCTTAAATGATATTATGTGAAACTGTATAATTCCCCTCATGACTTGGATAACAGAGATTTGGATAACCTTGAGATTTTATGTTTAATTCTGGAACGTAGTAAGTCATTTGTGGGGGGGTATCATTAGAATATATTATATATATGTAATAGGTGCTATTGGCTCTATGAGAGGAGGGAAATAAGCAACACCAGAGAATACTATAAAATGAAATTAAATCCAGCTACACCTGTAAAAATTTCATTTATTCCACCTGTAGAAATATCAGTCATTTTCCAAATTTATTTCTAGGACATTCTCCATACATCTACTAAAGGAGCTATCTTCACATGACTTCCAAAGCCAGGAAAGCCTAATATAGTTCTACAGTACCAACACTGAAGGGGAACAGTATGTACTCCCAGCGGGGAAGTGAGGGGGATGGGATTTTAATGGCAGGGTGGAGACAGGGAGGATATATAAACAGTATCACTTGCATAAGGTGGAAAATATAGCATATATTTACAGGCTTTTATGGCATTTCTTCAACAGAAAGTGAGGCCACAGCTTCAAAGCATCTTTCAAGTGGGAGTATCAACAGGAGACAAGAACAACAAACAAAGAATTATTAATCTGAGACTAGGGAAGGAAAGGAGGAGTGGCTTTTAGGGTATCAGTTCAAAGAGAGTTCAAAACACCTGTGCGAATGTCAGTCATTCCAGATTCATGTGCTGATTGGCTTATTTATCATTTTTAATTGAGAAAAAATAAGACTTTTATTGAGTGATGACTCATAGCACCATACTTTGAATTCCTACTTGGGTCTGCTGATATAAGATATGAAAGAAATTCAGCCACTTTATTTGTATATATATATATATATATATATATATATACTTTGAGATGATCTAGCAAAGAGACTTGGAAACTTCTTCCTTGCTTAGATAATGGAGGACCAGAATAGCTTTAATAAGAGTTTGCATGGTCTTCATAGTTTCAAGATTCCTTTTAGAAAAAATTTTAAACCTCCTGTAAGCAGCAATGGATGGGCCTAATTGAGGGTAGTTCTGGTTGCAGAGCTGTTTTTGATAAGTGCAAACAGAACCTGTGTTCTAACATCAAACTTATTTTCCATGACACATTGATGTTCTCTGAGGCCATACCTGTCACATGTTTACCATACATATTTTTACTGTACATAAGGTTGTGTATAGTTCCATAAGTGTAGGAAACTGTGTATGCTTTGGGTGTCAGCTATTCTATTGGACTTCATTCAGAGCAATTCATTCATTCATGCATCTTCAGTAACCTCTTTAGCGGTTTAGTCAGTGACGTGGTGGTATAACGCATTGCCACCTCTGCCTCATACATGTTTGGGCATAACATCTTGCTTTATGCTAGTAAAAACATACATTTTTTTCGTTCTTGTGTCACTGTGCTTAGTTTTGTTCTTTACATTTCACTTAATGAAGCTTGTAATTACCTACAACTAATTTATTTACTACTTAGATTCTGACACATCTGGTGAAATGTCAGGGAAAGTCTTTCTTTTTTTTTTTTTAGCAAACAGCATTAATAAACGTTCCTAAAAGTTTCTAATTAAACTCTATTCCAGATAACTAATGAATGGAACATTTATTCAGGACTCCCAAGAATTTTTCAAAGGGCATGTTTTCCCGGTTCCTATTCATAATTGAATACACATTTAATATATGTATTTCAGCAGTGTTTGGCTGTTATATTAGTGGTCTAATTGAATTATGATTAATATTGCCATATCAAATAAACCATAATGTTTT
Source organism: Ameiurus melas (assembly GCA_012411365.1). Lineage (NCBI taxonomy): Eukaryota > Metazoa > Chordata > Actinopteri > Siluriformes > Ictaluridae > Ameiurus > Ameiurus melas. Next base: position 32,513,508 of record CM022757.1, on the reverse strand, counting down.
ATACATGAAAACCAAAATCAGTGTATACTAGAGCAATGGTTAACTACATGTTCTGCTACTTTTCTGCCTACATGTGTAGCATTTTGATAATTAAATTTCATTTAATTGCTCTGTAACTAGAGTATCAGATTACCAGCTTCATTAATTAGCACACTATCCATGATGTATCCATGATGATGGTGAAAAATTAAAGAAACGATATAAATTGTCATACATTTTAAAGAGGGCATTTATTTTTAACAGCTGTCATGGAAATTAGACAACACTCGCAGACTCGTCCTCTGAATGTAAAAAGGTTTATTACAGAAAGATGGTTAATACAGGTTTGAATAAAGCAAGATAGAATAATGAGAGCGCTCTGAAGTGCTTGTGTTGAACCACTATTTTTTTATATATATATATATATAGGCGTTATCCTCAGATTAACAGAAAAAAGAATAAGAACAAATCTATTACAAAGAAAAATGAGTAATTTCCCTCACAGTCCCCCGTTTTATCATTACAATATATGATAACTAAAATTAACAGAAATTACTATGCTGTGAATACATCATAACTTCAGAATCCTTTTACCGTTCAACTGTATTCATCATGAAATAGACATAATGAAGGCGCTAAAGCTGTTTTTTTGCGGATATAAAGTATCCGGACGTCAAGCAAGCTTGTTTTAGAGTGAAATGAGAATCGTCATGGCCAAATGGTCAGTATCCACGACCTCCAGCTCCCGAAAACGGAGTTCAACCAGTCAAGCCCCATCTCACTAGTCTGTGGAGGGTTGCGTATCGCAAACCGCATGTGTTCAATGATAGAATAACCATTATGTATCTGAGTGACGAGGGGATGTGTGACATTGTGTGGGTAGCACTGCTGGCAATGATTCTTCTGATGAAAGACGATACAGAATGGTTTACAGAGGCATACGGGATTTTAACAACTAATTGCAGGTCGACATCTAATGATTTGTGTCTAGCAAATATTTTTATTTATTTTATATATATATATATATATATATATATATATATATATATATATATATATATATATATTTTATGTATATACGACATTTATATATATATTGACTCTTCCATACAGACAGCAATACATAATGACCATAAATGTAATTTAAATCCTGGACTCTATACACAGACACAGCAATACACAATGACCATAAAATTCTAATTCTAATTTGATCTAAATAATTGACTCCCTTCCATACAGACAGCAATACACAATGACCATAAAATTCTAATTCTAAATCATTGACTCCTACCACACAGACAGCAATACACAATGACCAAAAAATTCTAATTCTAATTCTAATTCTAAATCATTGACTCCCTACCACACAGACAGCAATACACAATGACCATAAAATTCTAATTCTAATTCTAATTCTAAATCATTGACTCCCTTCCACACAGACAGCAATACATAATGACTTCATAAAATTCTAATTCTAAATACTAAATTCTTGAAGATTCCTACCAGTCAGTGGTAAGGCAGCATTGGTCTTTCGCTCTGCACAACAAAGGGTAAACCGCCTGCATGTCAACACGGAATTCAGGGTGAAACTTTTCCACGAGCGTCCTCCGATTTTGCTTGTCGTGGAAATTAGACAACACACGCAGACTGATCCTCTGAAGGTAAAAAGGTTTATTACAGAAAGAAGGTTAATACAGGATAGAATAAAGTAGGATAGAATAATGAGAGCGCTCTGAAGTGCTTGTGCTGAACCATTACTATATATATGAAACGCAGAGCATGACACACTTCTGTGTCCGATAAGAAGCAGGTTGAGGCAGTTCAAACAGGCTTTGTTTTACGGTCTTAGAAGATGTGCTGACGAACCTTGAACAGAAGAACATGTTTGTGTCTCTGTAAGCAAATAAACATTCTGTACTGATCTCAGTGACATGACATGGCCTTCTTAGGCGTTATCCTCAGATGAACAGAAAAAGAACAAGAACAAAATTATTACAAAGTGAAAATGAGTAATTTTCCTCACATAGCCTTCATGTTTTCAAGTTGTCCATGTGTCTGTCCAAGATTATTGTCAGCATGATATCTCAGGAACCAGTAGGTGAATGTTTTTAGGATTTATAGACAATTAGTACTGTAATTAGCAGATTATCTGATTCGATATCGGAATTGATTGGACTCAAAGTTACTGCAAGGTCAAATTTCTGAAATATGCTATATGGCCACAGTAGACAATTAACCATCACACCTATGTGCTTGTTGAAAATATCCTTCCAAAATAATGGTCCCCCATTTGCTGCTATATCAGGTTCCACTCTTCTGGGAATGCATTTCACTATATTTTGGAATTTTGCTGTAGGGATTTGCTTCAGTCACAAGAAAATTTGTGAGCTTGTGCGCTGATATTGGTTGAGATGGCCTGTCTTGTGGTCAGTGTACATCTCAATTAATCCTAAAGGTGTTTAGTGGGGTTGAAGTCAGGTCTCTATAGGCCACTCGAGTTCTTCCACTTTTTGAAACATTTAAAACCATGTCTTCATGGGGCTCACTTTGTGCACAGGGGTATTGTCATGCCGGAACAGGTTTGGGCCTCTTAGTTCCAGTGCAGGGAATACTTCGACAATTAGAAAAAAACATTTTAGGCAATTGTGTACTTCCAAATTTGTGGCAATGGTTTGGGAAAGGCCCATATATGGGTGTGATATTCATGCATTCACATACTGTACTTTTGGCCATATACATAGCGTATTTTTTTCTTCAATAGCCTCCTTCCTGTTTGTCATACAGAGATGTTACTCACATGTTCATGTTCAGGAACTCAACCGACCTCTAAGATTTTTGCCATCAATCTATCAGTAGGAAATTCTTGTTAGTGCAATATCTCAAACGTAAGTGGTTAAATTGTTGGCTTTGCATTGACTGTTCCTTGCTACCATAAGATGAGCTGATCACAATTTGGCAATGATCCAAACATGTCAAAGTATGGCTTAAGGGTATTTGAGACATCCAGATTAGTAACAAGAAGGACTAGACTTGTTGGCTGCAGAGGCATCAGCAATGATTCTGTTGGCATCAAGATCTGCATTGTTTGATGCAAGATATGACTCAAAGATGTTCAACTGCAGCACATTTTCTAACTGAAGCAGTGTGGCAAACAGTTGTCAAAGCACATCTTTATCAAATCCCATTTCAACTCCACTGTGGCTTCATTTTCCAGAAGCAACCATTTAGGATTATTTGTGATTTGATCTTAGTGAGATCAGAGTCCTCTGAACTACCTTGAAGTTGTTGCAGGTTTAAGGTTAGTGCTTTTAGTTGAAATATTTTATAGATGAATCCTACTGTGAAGGATTCTTAACATAAAGACTTACATGTCCCACTGGGACTTTCTCCTAAAAAATATGGGTAGGTGCTACATTTAGCCCTAAGATTTAACCTCCTTCAGTCTGTAGCTTTATTTAACAGTGCTGTTTGTGACTTCATTCCACAAATTGTGCATATGGTTGCGCAACATCTCTGAATGTAGACACAGCAGTGCAACTGTAAATCTCTTGGCTGTAAATGCAGTCGTACCAGCCGCGGCCCCACTGTGCTTCTGTGCAGTTATTCAGCCATTAATGAGCATGACAATGAGAAGTCACAGTGCTCATCCAGTCACGTGAAATCAGTTCATATCGGTTTAAGGCAGAGTGCATTTTTCGGCTTTTCCAGCATGTTTGTGTCTGTGTGTTTGCAGTTTTGTGTTTAGCGGTATTGTTAACATGGCCTGACGGATGTGATGCCAGTGGGGTAAAAGAACCATGTTATTCTTGCAGCTATCTGCTGTGTGTTGATATGTGAGGCGAGTGGGTAGTGGACAATTGGTCTGAGTGTAAAGTAAAGCAGCCTTTGTCCTAATGAAATTGTGAGAGAGGACACAAACTAACTTGGCTGCATTTTTCTAATGCCTGCAACCCTCAGCATATAAACACACACGGACACACACTGTCTGATCTTCTGAACTTCTGAACTGATTTATCTTCCATCCCAATTCTGTTTTTGAAATGCCTGCATTCCGATCTCTACAAAAGATATGGGCAAAGGAATGTAATGATTTGAAGTGACAGGACAATGAAGCACAAAAGCTTTGATTTTGTGACTAATCAAATATTTTATGGTTAATTTGAAAGTTTATTGCATTGAAATTTTGTCTAACCTTACTTTTACTAACCTTGCCACTCATGCTGATCTCATCCCAGTAACCAACAAGCACCACTTTGCGGACGGTGACCTCCTCTTTCAGTTCCGGTTGAATTTCCGGCGCCGGCGGCGATTGATGGAGCTGCTGAACGAGCGAACTCGTGTGATTCCAGAGAGCCATGACAGTCCGTTCTGCCTGCGCAAGCAGAACATGGACAGCAGCAACAACAGCTTCCTGTCTGGTCAGTATGATGGGGTGGGTTGATGGGAGAGTAATGGACATCTTTACCATGTTTAACACTTTCTCATGATATGCTGGTGTTCCATTCTGCCAGCGGAATGGAAAAAAACTTGTTGGACATTTTCAATCAGTATGAACAGACTAATTATTTATATATATATAAGTCTGTATAAGACATAAGATTGGTCAGGACACTGTTGGGCTTCCTGTGTGTAGAGTATCGTGACTCAGGGTACATTTATACGACAACGAAGTTTCACATTCAGACGACAACGTTGTTAAAACAATCCCCATTCACACGGATCTGTGAAAACGACTGAAAATGCTATATTATGCGTGCTGCATCAGTAGTTAGCGATGTCACTTTGTAAAGAAACATTACGCACCTGCACACATAAGCATTGACGTCAACATTTCCACCATATTGACTTTTGCAAGGCTGCCCTATAAAGAAATAAGTGGGAGCTGTGGTTTTTCTGGATAAAATCCACAATAACGTTTACATTTCTCAAACGATTTCAATGGTTTATGATCTATGTGGAACACAAAAATTCCGAGAATTCCTAGTTACCTAGAATCTTGATAGTTAGACCTGGAAAATGATTCATTGTCATAAAGAATTGTGAAAACTCACCCTTGTCAAGCATAGATCTGGCTTATTTTTCTTGGTTAATAAATACTGAGATGTCCCTAATGTAATATCATTTAATGTACATGAAATATGCATAAAGGGTTTTTTTTTTTTTAAATTGTGGAAATGGCCTTTTCTGTCTTCAACCACATCTTTTAGCTTTCCTTGTGCTCCAGGTCAGAATTCTGTTAACAAAGCTTGTTCATTTTTAAATACTGAAACAAAATCCCAATAGTGCAAACAGTGAGATACTGGCAGTCAGTCTGCTTTCTATATTATATTAGCAATAAAATGATACAGATATACTCAAACAGACAATTACAAAGATAGTTATAAGATTTTGAATATCCTTCGTCAGCGTAGATGTTGGTCGTAGTAGTGAAGCAGCTGTCTTTTTACAGAGTGCCGATAAGTAGAAGTATAAGTTGTAGTTCTTTTGGCATGTGGTATTCATGTTGTACAATGATGAATAATTTGCTACATATTTCATTTTAAACGCTGCCTATTTCCATTGATGAATAATGGGGACTCATTCATTCTCTGGCTGTGTTTTGCCTTCAGAAATATATAACATTAGTAAGGAAGCAGTGTTAGTGGCAAACAAACAAACTAGGACTACCTTGCTTACAGTTTACCAGATAACATTATAGAATTAAATTAAAACAAGGCGCACGGTGGCTTAGTGGTTAGCACGTTCGCCTCACACCTCCAGGGTCCGGGGTCCGGATTCCCGCCGGGGCCATGTGTGTGCGGAGTTTGCATGTTCTCCCCGTGCTGTGGGGGTTTCCTCCAGGTACTCCGGTTTCCTCCCCCAGTCCAAAGTCATGCATGGTAGGTTGATTGGTAAATTGGTAAATTGTCCATAGCGTGAGTGTGAGTGTGTATGTGATTGTGCCCTGCGATGGACTGGCACCCTGTCCAGGGTGTACCCCGCCTTGTGCCCGATGCTTCCTGGGATAGGCTCCAGGTTCCCCGCGACCCTGAAGAAGGAATAAGCGGTTGAAGATGGATGGATGGATGGATAAAAATAAGTATACATACAACCAGAATGTTTATTGGTGTTCTTGTCACTTTAATTTCCCCAAACAAATCCCACCTTGAAGTAGGACCAAGCGTCAAGGCTTTTGTATGACTTCAGGCTTTGCTTAGTGTATTTCCCCGGCCTCGATATCAGTTACATATAAATGTGGGGAAAACCGATTTCTGGCCACATGCCAATGTCCATGGACCACAGGTTTTTGTACAAGTTGTAACGGCCACCTTTAATTTAAGCTGATAATCGTTAGTTATACTATCGTTTTCGCATCTTCCCCTATAAAAACTAGCCATTTTGCTGCTGATGTTTTGCCCCTCAGTCCGGCCGAGGGGCGTGTTCTGGCAGGAAAGTGACATCAATGCATACCCTCTATAGACTGAACACGTAATAACCATGCGTATGACGTCATCGTTTTCACAGATTCTCGTTTTTGTACGTTTACACCAAGACGATAATGGCATCGTATTCAAAAACTTGCATTTTGAAACCTGTTTTCAAAAGTTTGTGTTTTCAGGCCCCAATATGCTGTTGTCGTGTAAACAGCATAAAAATGTTTCTGTTTTTAGTTGAAAACGTTGTCGTGTAAACAGCCCCGCAGAGTTTAGCTGCTGGTGAGCAGGGCGAAGGGGAAGGGAAGAAGTGTGAGCCCCCTGCTGGGAAAAGAGTTCACACCTCTCCACAATAACATCGGTACAGAGATAAAACGGACAGCCCCACTAAAGCTTGTTTCAAAGTAAACCACCATATACAACTGCCACAATACAATTATAACATGTAAACCTAGTAGGCTAGGTAAAAAAGAGAAGTACTTGTGAAAATCTTATGAACTACTTTCATATGAGCCATTAACCACTACTGTCAAGTGTGACATCAAAAATAAATTCAATGCTGAACATGGGTACCCCCAAAACAGGTGGAAATTCTATTTTTTGGCCTCTGGTAAAAGAGTTAAGAGTGGTAGCACAGTTGGAGTAACAGCACACCTCTTCCAGTGATCAGATCAATGTGGTAACAATAACACATCTCTTTGTGGTCAGAAGTGGTGGAGTAGAAAATCTCCCCATAGTGGAAAGAATGGTTGTTAGTAGAGGGTTTAACATGGAGAGTAGTAATGGAGGGGTAGACGATCTTTACCCTGACCACTACTGGTGATGCTGTTACAAGGATATTTGCTT
>CM022757.1:31778767-31813767 GCA_012411365.1 Ameiurus melas | reverse complement strand
GCTGCTTCGGCTCTCTCGAGAACAAATTTTAAACCATTGAACTTTTTCCGAGCCGAGTCGTTACGTGCGGCGTGGAGAAGTGGCGGCGGGTCCAGCCGGTGAGGAATCGCATGCTCCTCTTCTCAGCAGGAGGCAACCTGCTCGGCCAGCTCTCCCAAAGTTACACGGCTTCGATCGCGCATGACCTGGTGTCAGTAAAGCCCCACACGCAGACTGTAGCGCGAGATGTCTGCGATCGACACGAGAGAAAAGAGCGTGTGGATACAGGCATCCCTGTCCGGAGGATCCGTGCAAACTTCCAGCAAAACGCAAGGTTGACTTTCCGCCCAACGCACACCTCCAAAATCCAGAGCTTTTTTTCAGCGTGACGGTAGAGAGCGCTAGTGAGGGTCTGGACGAGTCAGTTCAGCGCTTCGATTCTATCAAATGAGTCGGTTGGTGTGAATCGGACTCGTTCACTGTTCACGCCTGCGTCCAGAAATAGCTGCAGTCTTTCCCCTACAGTAACCCACACTGACGGGTTAATACAGTTTGACACTATTACTTAGATTATGTGAATCCTATTGTTTTAGATAGGAAAGAACATACCTTTATAATCTTTTTTTTTATTTACAAACAATTATTAGTCGACACCACTCCCAGTCCTGTTTAAGTGTTAATAACAGACCGTATATGCAGTAAAACCGCATTGACAAGACTGATAACATAGCGCATGTATACACACACACACACACACACACACACACACACATATATATATATATATATATATATATATATATATATATATATATATATATATATATATATATATATATATATATATATATACAGTATCTCACAAAAGTGAGTACACCCCTCAGGTGTGAGGCCACACAAAATATTGACACCTTTTCACTCAGGGGTGTACTCACTTTTGTTGTCAGTGGTTTAGACATTAATGGCTGTGTGCTGAGTTATTTTGAGGGAACAGCAAACTTACACTGTTACACAAGCTGTACACTCACTACTTTACATTGTAGCAAAGTGTCGTTTCTTCAGTGTTGTCACATGAAAAGATATAATCAAATATTTACAAAAAAGGGAGGGGTGTACTCACTTTATATAATATATATATAATATTTATATATTATATATATATATATATATATATATATATATATATATATATATATATATATATATATATACACACACACACACACATACATATATGTACAGTATAGTTTTAGGCATCCTATATTTTTGGTACAAACTTTGTTATAGACTTTTTATTAAGTGGTAACAGACATTTAATCAGATAAAAAAAATACAATGAAGGCTGCTGGGTTTTGCTGGAAAAATAAGAAGGAAGTGCAACAGTCAAAGTCTCCAGAAGAACCGTGACTGGTTCTGCAAGATGCTCAATAAAACTTATAGCTCATTTCCTTATAGAAGTGAACACGTTGTACTGCTCTTTATGGTATTTTAAAAAATGTAGAAACATTTCATTTCATCATTTAGAAGACATCTTTGCTCTACAGCATTTTTTTTTTGCATGTGCTTAAAACTTTTGCACAGTACTGTGTAATGGGTGCCAACCCATTACAGGGCACAATCGCACACATATTCACACACCTATTCATACACTACAGACAATTTAGACATGCCAATCAGCCTCCAAAGCATGTCTTTGGACTGAGGGAGGAAACCCGAGTACCCGGAGGAAACCCCCGAAGCACGGGGAGAACATGTGCACACAGGAGGTGGGAATCAAGCCCCCAAATCCGGAGGTGTGAGGCAAATGTGCTAACTACTAAGCCTCTGTGACCCCCACCCCTTGTAAAAAAATAAATAAATAAATAGTGAAATGTGGTCTCATAATATTTGTGCTGAAATGCTTTTCAGCAAACTCAGTCCAGTTCACCAGTTAACCTCTCCCTCCCTGAATCAACGTCTATGTGTCAACGCAAGCACCAACACATACATATTCACCCAAACTGCACTACAGGACCCGGTTTAGAGTTAGTTGAATTAGTTGTTGCTAATTTGCCTGATTGAGTCACTTAACAGACTCGTTCAAACATAATTATTCATTCGCAAGCACAAAAAAGCTCTTACAGGCATCTTACAGTGAGGACAACTCTCAGGAGGTGGTAGTACCTCAAACATCTACGGAAAGCCATTCCTCTAAGCAGTGTGTACATGTAATTATTTAAAATTATAGTATAACTTAGTTATTACAAGGCATCGTTCGCCCTGTATGTATATACATGATACTTAAGTCTGTCACTTCATATTAATGTTACTACTATACCTGAGAGCCTGCATATTTACGTATAGGCTACGTTTCATTAGCATTGAGATCTAGCATTTTTTTTAAGCTTGCAGAAAAATTTGATTGCAAATGACACCCAACTTTCAAAACCGAGCTCTAAGACCTGTTAAAGCTTTCTGACGTATGTAAACTGAATTTCAATGGCATCACCTTGAAAAGCCCTTCATTTGCAGCTTTACCCAGCTCTGCTGATCCAGCATTAGCAGAAATTCGTTTGTATGTTTTATTTTACCAGTCAAGCACAGATATGATAATGGACTCTTTTCATTAACAGTTATTTATCGTCGATGTTCTTTTTCACTCATTCCTACCTGATTGAAATTTGGTAGGCCTATTTGCTGGGTATTTCTGAGCAATGTTATAAATATTAAACTGTTCAAACACATCTCATCCCCTGTCAATGTCAGAGTATAAAACTGCATCGCAGTGATATCTGCAAGTAATCTTTAGATGTGGATAATTGGTTAAACAATTCAAGATTCCTTTGCTTTTTAAACTGCTGTTTCATCATGAGAGAAAAATGGACCTCGAAGCAGCTGTACTGCCATGGCACTGACCTAGATTCAGTACCAGATCTGCCTGGTGCCATGCTCTCTACGACCCTGAATTAATCTTCTACTTTAGTTGAGCTTGCTTTTCAGTCATTAGTATCTTATAGTTTATTAAGCAAAACAAAAAAGTGTCTTGAGTTATAAGTACAAATTAGTGACCAGTGTGCTGCTGTGTGTATGCCTCAGCTGCAGACTAACAACACTATTATTTAAGGGACCAGTGATCCAAGAAGTAGAAGGTCTATAGTGTTCATCTTGTTATCTTATATTCTTCTCATCCCCGCTCACATACACTTCTATGGCTTCTGTGAATGCCATACTGCTTAGTACACATTACAGCATTCAAAGCAGCTGACAAAAATCGATGAGTTCTGTTATCTGCTAGATGTCTGGGGCAGGACAGACAGTCGATGTCAGATAGAAATCAATAAAGTTGATTAGATATTCGCAGATAATCGGAAATTAAGGGACCGTCTCTAAAGTTACATAAGACATTGTTAAACACGTTTCTAATTTCAATAAAAATTGAAAAGTAAAGTGTTCTTTACTGTAAAGTGTTCATGTAGGTGTCAGCTATAATGCACACCTTTTATATTTTCTATATTTAACAAAATAAACTATTAAATCTTATATACATTTTTCCATGTATCTTACTACTGTATGGGTTCATACACACACACACACACACACACACACACACACACATATATATATATATAATGGTACAGAAGAAAGGAGGGATGAGGATTACAAATAAAAATAAAAATGTTTTATTATATGAAAATATAATCATCAGTTCTTTTAACTTTCTTTTAACTTTTAAAATAGGATCATCAGTTCTTTTAATCATTTAATTTTTAGGACATACATTTTTTTTAAGAAAACCATTCAATCTAGTACGGGTCATTTTGACCCCCTTTATGCATTCGTGAAAGGTTTTTTGGTTCATGCATTGTAGGGTAGGGCACGGTGGCATAGTGGTTAGCACGTTCGCCTCACACACATTGTAGGGTTAAATATCAAAATCTAAAAGGTGTGGTGTTATACCTGACACCTGGATGAACACTTTACAGTTGTAAGTCTGTAGTGTAAGTCATTCCCTTCAAATGATATTGAGCCATAAATTATGGTATATTTTGTGTATGGGCCCATTCTGTAGTGAAATTCATATCTAATTTACATATGATTTAATAGTTTATTTTAATAAATATCCAACATCTAAAAGGTGCGTCATACCTGACACCTTGATGAACACTTTACAGTTGGTTGTGTGACTGTAAGTTATTCCCTTCAAATGCTATTGAAGTTAGAATCGTGTTGAACAATGTCGTATGTAACTTTAGAGACGGTCCCTTAATTTCCGCGTGTCTGCGAATATCGAACACTCTATGACGTCACGCCAACGTTATACCAGGGACTTAATCATGGAGCAGCAGGCTACGAGCGCCTTACAAGCGCAAGCTCTAAAAAGGAAAGAAAAGCTAAAAGCCCTCAGAGAAAGACAGCTTCATGTGAGTTCAATAACAAACAAACAAACAAACAAAAAATAATAATCCCGGTTATCATATTGTGTGTGCCATAGTCTGCTCCATGCTAACGGGCTATAGCTAACTAGCAAACAAACGCTGTACATTGCAGTACATGATGGCTTTTGACTAGCTTGCTAGCAGCTAATTAGCCCAATAAACAGATTGGGTGATTAATTATTTAAATATTTTTTGGATGAAGTTCATGTGTGTGTGTGTGTGTGTGTGTGTGTGTGTGTGTGTGTGTGTGTGTGTGTTTTAGGTTTAGTAGCAAACACATGCTTGTATGTTTAGCTTGTTAGCTTGCTAGCTAGCCGGCTGTGTGCTAACTTAGTGCAACAGTTCTTACACGTTATATTACCGTGAACTAAATTCGACGAACAGGTTAATTTCATTAAATATGACAGAAACGTGTTAAATAATAAAGGTCGCCAACTCTTTTCAGGGGAAAGTAGGTAGTGCATGATGTTGCCCGATGACGCGTTGGCTAATTTGCATAATCATTTACATATCCAAAGGTTCCATGAAGGAGAAAGACTTCCGAAGACACTTAATAACAGAATCGAAAAGGATGTTAACATCCTTATAATATTACATATGAATGTTAAATATGCACTCACAGAGCACTTTATTAGGAACACTATATTAGTACTGGGTGGCATGGATTCCACAGAATGGATGTTAGAAACATTGCGTTGAGATTGTGGTCCATGTTGACATGATTACAGCACGCAATCCCTGCAGATTGTTCAGGTGCACTCTCATGCTGGGGATCTCCTGTTCTACCTCATCCCAATGCTGTTCTACTGGAACACTGAACCTGCACTCCCTTGGAACCAGCAGCAGTGGTGTACAGAGCAAGTACAGGACAATCGATATCCTCTTATTAAATAGTTTTTAAAGGGGTTGAAAACGTCTCCAAAAATAGGTACACGGTTATACGCTGCGTTTACATGGACAACGATAATCCACTCTTAATCCGATTAAGACCATACTCTGATTAAGAAACTACCATGTGAACTGTGATCTTTACTTACCTTAATCGAATTAAGGTCATAATCGAATTAAGGTCATAATCGAATTAAGCTCTAAGACAGGCGGAGTACTCCTGTTTTAGTCGCGTTATAGACGTATATTACAGACATGTAAACACCTTACTCGCATTATGAACGTCGTGCGAGAGTTTTCACCGCATTTTGCGACAGGACACAATCACACACGGCAGTTTTATGCTAGACATATAACAAGAGAGCAGGACTGCGTCCCAAACCGCATACTTGCCTACTATAGGAAAAATGCATGTATCTCGCCTACTATATAGACGGTAACTAAGCGATTTAGGACACGCCCATGGCTTCAAGCAGTTGTCTATTAGCACGTATAGCATGACAAATAAATTACTGCACTTAAAGCATTTGTAAAAAAAAAAAAAAATTAATTAAAACACCCAAAACTGTATACGGTACCATAACGAAGACGAACTGTATGTTTATGCGTGAAATTTGGAGGAACGTTGGACGGCGTGGCACGGTGACGTAATGACACGGGCTGTTAATCTAAGTATATTCTAAAACATGTAAAATGGGAACATGACAGGAGTATTCTAAAAGCGACTCATGTAAACACCTTAATCACATTATTATCTTAATCAGAGTACGGTCAATAATTAGATTACTGCTGTCCATGTAAATGTAGTCAGTGTCCCCACAGAGTTTTCTATTCCTGACGTTTTCCACTGAGATGGAAGTTGATATTCTTTATTACATTATTAATTTGATAACAGTGGGTTGTGATTTTTCACCCGTATAACTTAATTAATTAATTAAATTAAAGGCCCCTTGGTTATGCTTCCCTGGGCCCCACTTTTGTGAGAACCACTGACGTAGTGGACACTGCCCAGGCACTAGACAAAAGAAATGAATGGTCATGTGTCGATGATTAGGAAAGGAGGAGGACAGTAGGGAACCGTAAAGCATGAGCTCAAGAACGTGAGCCTATTTCTTTCAATATCAGAGCTCTGACATTCTGAACATTTTGGTTAATAAACCGAACCTTCTGGCCAGGTTGTGAAACCAGTTCTGCCACTCTACGTTAAGACACAAGGCATCAGAAACACAAAATGTGCAACAGGATATCTGCAGAACTGAGAACTGTTTCTTTCATATGTTGATTACTGTGGAATTAGTTGGATTGTACGGATTGGACCTCGTTGCTAAAATCAATGAATTTCTCTTCTTGTAGTGTCTCAGCTGCATTTTCTGGTTTGCCTCGATTGCTAACATTCTAACAGTGTAAAGAGTACTGAGCTCTTCCTCTTGCCTTTCTCATTAACCAGCGATTGATGTAGTGATCTCTTTGAGTCTTGATATCGCTGCCCTTTCCAGGCAGTTCAGGCACTATGCATTTATATCAGACAACCCGGTCCAGCAGATCTAGTCGAGTTTACATGTGCTTTTCCAGAACTGAACGAACCTGTTTGAAATGAATGAGTAGCAGATCTGGCTGAGCAATACGTTGCGTAACAGATTCATTAACCATGTTGGTGTTTTGACTGAAATGCAATACACTGACTTACAGTTGACTGAGCTGTTAAAATTACTCCAGTAATTCCAGTCTGGATCAGCTAGTCCAAATTTAAGCTCCCAATACAATGTGTGTGACGTCATTATATGGGTCAGATTTCATTCGGCAACAAAACGAGAATATTGTTGACACTGACTACGTTTACATGGACAGCAGTAATCTTACGTAAATTAACCTTACTCTGAGTAAGACAATATTGTGATTAAGGTGTTTACATGAGTCACTTTTAGAATACTCCTGTCATGTACCCATTTTACATGCTTTAGAATATAGATCGATTAACGGATTGTGGGCGGAGCTATGCCTTTTTCAAAAGTCTTTGGTCTGTTTACACTGAAACGTGAGCCCGGAGTTTTCAAACTAAAACGAGGTCTTCGGCATTTTCAAAAGTCTCGGAGTAGTGTGGACGACAGGCGTAACCATAGCAAAAGTTATGTGTTTTAAAACAAAAACGCACTAGTGTAGACAGGGCTCAAGTCTGTGCAAGCACAAAGTCCTCTGTCCTGAAGAATCTCCTGTGGTGGAAAACCTACTGCCTTTTAGAAAGCGCGGACACTGGACACTCCTTCCATAAATGTTAAATAAACATCATCTAAGACAAAGCGTCACCACATCAATGATTGTATGCCTTTCTTTGTTAAATAACAAATCATTTTTTTATTAGTAGTCTTAGGTTATGTAGCCTACATTGTCCGCCGTACATGTGACTGAGTTGTTAGTATAGAAATAATAACGTAGTAGAACATCTGAACTTGCATAAATGATTTGAATTGCAGCCCGCACTACTGTCAAATAATTTATCAAACCCCATCATCCGCACTGTGGTGTAAGTACTTTTTATCATCTGTTGGCGAACCTGAAAGTGATTTTCAAATGCTTTTGGAACATTTTTTTATACAGCGTGAAATTGCATGCATAGAAAACTCAGACCTCCACAGTGCAACATTTCCAAATCCATACGACACAACATATCCAACAGGCAGTCAACTATACCAGAGCATTGTATAATTGCAGATATAATGAGCTCTATATGGAATTAAATCCAGTTTTTTCTTCATAGGGGAGGGAACAAGCAAACGGAGAACCTGATTGCAAGAGACCAGTAGAAGAGACGGAAGAAAGACACAGGTAAAACCAACCACACATCCGGTTTTTGCACGAAATACAGTCCAGTCAGTTCCATAAACGCATGTTTTCACTTTCCCACTCTTTGCTGTGCATGACAATGTGACTTAAGTATTACTAGTGTGCGTCCAGTGTTTACATGAGCTAGTGCTGTGGGTCGGTAGTTTCTCTCCGCTCTATTTCAGGCAAGGCTTTCAGTGGATATTTTCCATTGTTTATGCTCATTGTTTATACTGGATATTACCTCTCTCTCACTCTCTTTCTCTCTCTCTCTCTAGAGTTAAGGTACTGTTTTGAGTCTATTCAGTATTCTTGTCAGTATTCTATTCAGAAAAGGTATAATCCATCCTATTGGCATTCATAATTGAGGTGTTATCTCAGCTGGAAAGTTTTAAGGAGTGTCTCTTGTGACTAAGCACGCATCATTAAAATTGCAGCGGAGCTCCTATTGCAAAACAATGATCCCACAGACGGGTGAAGAGCACCTCCCAGCTTATACCTCCTGTCTGCATTGTTTTCTAAATACTGCACCACTGCCCTAGGGAAACGCGGGCGTAAACGCAGCAGTTACGACATCTTAAATCTGTAGGTTTGAGGTCACGATTTGGTCTGTTTACATGGCGTTAAAAGATCATAATGTGTTAGTCATGAAATAACAGGTTGCCCGACACTTCTAAACTGGCTTGTTCTAAATTTGCTTTACTTCTTGTAAAAGGTGTATAGCTTGAAATGAAATGAGAAGAGCATTTTTCAAATAGCTAGGGCTGCTTTGCCAAAAAAAAAAAAGCTGATGCAGTGTACACACGACACTGTTGCCAAACTTATTAACAAATTCAGAAAGACTGGAAGTGTTGCAGATTAACCGAGAAGTGGACGTCCACTTACATCCGGGCACAAGGCGGGGGGAAACCCTGGACAGGGCGCGAACCCATCACAGGGCAGCACCAGACACTACGGACTTGGGTTGATTTTGTTTTAATTTCTGAATTTATTGAGTATAAGATGTACACAAAAACAGAAGAAATAAGGATGAGAGCAAATACTTTTTCACAGCACTGTATATGATGGTGTAATAAAGGTGCTCGCACAAGTGGGCATTTAACATGCAATAAACCGTATTGACCGAAGAAATCAGTGTTGTATATGAACCCCAGAACATACTCGGGGAAACAGTGGTCTTACTAGTTGTACCATTCTCAGCTCGGCAGTTTAGTTGATTTAGTTTATTCTGTAGAGGTGTTGCATGTTTCCCAGCATACTGAGTATGTCAGTGCGTGATTACGGTACGTGTGTAATTGTACTGCATTTTTGTGTAGGCTGCCGAAAAGACAGGGTGAGGCACTAGGTAAGGTTCGTCACATTATTTATTCTAAACTTCTACAATGCTGAAGTTACAGATTATTAAGCAAGAGCACAGATTTTTTTTTGAGTGCAAACTGAAATCATGCTCCTTGAATGAAAGGAGTAGTCCTTAACGAGGCCTTCATGTATGTAACAGGCTTACAGCTGAGCAGTTTGAACATGTCTTAATGTGTAATCCAGGCTTTTGTCGTCTCTATGATCAATATCAGTTTCTTTTCCTGCTTAGATTTTTGGTGTGGTGTTACTACGTTGGAAAACATAAGCTATCAGATTCAGGGCTGTCCTAAAGTCTGGAAGTGTTTAGCAGGTCGAACTCTGGAGAACATGCGGGACAAACGGCTGTTGACGTTCAAGTAGCACTGTGGTTTTTGGTGGTTGCATGTACGTGAAGAATGGCTGCAGAGCCGTATTGTTCTAGCAGGTGGTCAGGAAGTATCTCCAGGAAACTTGGGAGTTGGAGGGGTTCCTAGTCCTTTGTCTCTGTTTCTTACTTAACTGATTTAAAAAAAAATTCCCTTTAGTGCTCTTGTTTGGGGTCTGTAATTTTTGGGCGACTCTCTCGCTGAGAAAAAGCGCTTTATGTTTGAGACAAATTGGCATGGTCTGATGGCTGTCATCTTATTTTGGTCTCAGAGGTTTACCATAAAAGGTCCGCCAGTGTGCCGACGCTCTTAATGTGTGGGTTGATGAATGTAGCTCCAGTTGTAGCCTGTCCTTTTATTAATCAGCACAGAATCCGCACACATCATTGGAGACTCGCTGCTGAGACATTGCCGAAAATGAACTTTCAATCCCCCGAAGTATGAGATGTGATGACACGAAGCTCCATGCCTGTCTTGTTTGCTCACTCAGTGAGAGGCCTTTTATGACTACCAGGAGGTTTAGAAATTAGCTGTAATTTGCTAAGAGATGACATAATTGGGCATGTATTGACTCGATCTCAGATGGGGTACTGCACTCCCCAGATGCAGCCCACAGAACAGGTGCTACATGCTAATTAGCTTGTGCGAAGAGAATGAAGGAAGCCTTTGTATACATGCCTGGTTCAATTACCCAGGTTGCACCAGTCTCATGGCCTAGAATAGAATCATGATGTTGGCCTGCACTGCTGCCTACTGGTCATGGGTTGTATTGAAGCTGTTTGGAGATATTGCCTTGGGGATATTATGAGCTGTGACAGTTCTGTATTTATGAACAAGTCCTTCAAGATTTCAGATATCACTTTTAGTGCTTGGGTGTAACTCCTGTCTGTGTTAATCACCTATGTGTAGCCTGTCAGATATTGTCTTTTTGTATGGGGTAAATCATACAGGAAACCCACCATTTTTAACAAGAAAAGCTTTCAGAGGATGTACATTTTCTCCTGTAAGAAGAACTAGTCAGTGTAACTGAACAAACAAAAAACAAACAAAAAAGGTGCTGCATTTTTATTTCATGGACAAGTGAGGAACCAAAGGGCTACATTTATATATTGGGATCTGTCACTGTCTGTGTCTCAGATTGACATTAATTTATTTTTAGTTCAAGTTATACAGATCAAATGCAGTTGTGTATGTGTTTGTGCGTAGAGACCTGAAGCTGAGGAACTACACCCCAGAAGATGAAGAGCTAAAAGAAAGACAGGTTCCCAAAGCTAAACCTGCATCAGGTGAGGATTAGCTCTCTTCTACATGCTCAGCTGTGCACTATTAGATAGATAGATAGATAGATAGATAGATTCTTTATTGATCCCAAAGGGGAAATTCAAGATTACAATAATTCATATTGTATTACTTCTTCATGAAATTCTCAGCAGAACTACAGATTAGGAAACGCAAGCGTTGCTATACGATCTCGAGCGTTCGGTGTTCACAGTCCGTGTTCTTGGTTTAGTGCATGTTATTGAGTTCTGAGTAATGGGTGTTTTGAATACGTTTGTACAAGGAGTGGTGGTATGTTGGAATGCATGCAGTCTGACCTGTTCTGGTTTTCTATCCCTGCAGTGGAAGATAAAGTTAAAGACCAGCTGGAAGCCGCAAACCCAGAGCCCGTTATAGAGGAAGTGGTGAGTGGGAGCATGCCCGCAAACATCAGCGCTTTGGTGTCACTGTAGAGCAGTGGTCACCAACCCTCTTCCTTGAGATCTGCGTTCCTGCAGGTTTCACCTCCAAACAACCCTGTTTTAGATGATTGTTAATGCAGTAATTAGATGGTCAGCTGGGAATGATTATGGTTGGAGCTAAAAAGTCTTCAGGAAGGTAGATCTCCAGAAACAAGGTCGATGACCACTGATGTAGAGTAATAACACTTCTGCAACGAACACCATTGCTCGGCTACAAATGCCATCTCTATCCTGACTGAGTGTATTTCGATGGTCTTTGCATAGATATAATCATGAAAGAGTTTCGGGTTTCCCTGGAGTTAATCAGGTGGTGAACGGCTAAGCCGCATGAATAGTAAAAAAAATATATATACTACTTTAAAATTCAAAGAAACGATTTTGAAATTAAATGTTATGTCATTTGATATTACGCATGGAACTGCAAGGTTTTTGTCCCATAAAGTGAAGGACGAGGAAACAGCGAGTTAATTTTAATGGCAGAGCATGCAGTAATTACGACAGCTGTATCACTTAGCATGCACAGGGTCATGGGGACTCGACGCACACTCACTCACACACCCATTCACACACAATTAGACAATTTAGAGATGGCAGTCAGTTTACAACGCATTTCTTTGGACCCCGAAGCACGGGCAGAACATGCAAACTCCGCGCACACAGGACAAAGGCGGGATTCGAACCCCCAACCATGCAGACGTGTTAACCACTAAGCCACTGTGCCTCTGCACACAGGCAATGGGGCTGAATCTCAAAGGTCTCTACACTATTCAGGAGGGAACAAGTTAACTTATTAAGCTCCATTCTGTTATATTCCATGTATGGTGGTGCAAACAAAGTGAATAGGAAGCCATTTGAGATAAACCCCAACTTGAAGATGGTGGATTTTACCCAGATCATGGGGACTATCAAGCTACATGGCGATTAAAAAAAAGAAATTACTGTGGGTAAATGAATAATAATGTGTTTATGAGAGACCTTGATCATGTCGTCTGCGCGACTGTTTGATCAGTCGACGGTCTGCACTATTTTTAACTCCACCCGTATGTCCCTGCTCAGCTTGTATGGTACCCGGGTGTTAAGAGTAACTCAGTTTCGCATCGGTACTTAAGTGCAGTATGGCCTGCTTGGTGGTGGAAATAGTGCCAGTGCCAGGGTTTACAGAACATTTGCAGAGCTTTACGGATTGTATGGTGAAAAGTGGTGTAAGTAATACATGTGACTAGCTGACTGACTGTTATGTGTGCTTTTCCCCTTAGGATCTGGCCAATTTAGCTCCAAGGAAACCAGACTGGTAAATAATTTGAAACATCCACATACACTGTATTTATTGGTAAATAATTTGAAACATCCACACACTGTATTTATTTGGTACATCTTTGTCACTAACCCCTGTCTTTTTTGTAGGGATCTAAAAAGGGATGTTGCAAAAAAGCTGGAAAAACTAGAGAAAAGAACCCAGAAAGCCATTGCTGAACTTATCAGTGAGTATGATATTAAATCTTCAGACTGATGTGGCAGCCTGTGTCAGCCACTTTACTAAAACAGCAGTCAGACTCCAGTAGTAATGCATCCTAATCAGTACTAGCATGTGCTTACTGTAACGATCATCATGTTTTAAGGGTAATTGCTGTGTGGTTTTCTAAGCCCTTGAGATTTCGTTGCTCGTGATGACATCGTGTGTGTGGTTTCCCTCTCAATGCCGTTCAGAACAGAACTGACCATGACCGAGATATTTCACCAGCCCACCACGTTTTAATGAACGTTATTTATAAAGCACATTCTCATACCCAGTGCCCTTCAGGAATGAAAAACATGGGTGTGACAACACTGCTAAAAAAAACCAAAACATTCAGGCCATAGTTTTCCCTAATAACAGGAATTGGTCATCTTAAGTGGCTGCACTGACCCGATTATGCATGTACTCTGCATGTTTCTTTACTTAATGCGTGATGAAGCACCAAACACTTTCTGAGCTGTTTTCTTAGGCGTGTTCTGTATGTGTGCAGGGGAGCGGCTAAAGGGGAGCGAAACAGAGCTGGCTTTTGCTGTCGGATCAGTCACTACAGAAGAGGCAGATTCTGACTGAGTCTTCTGGAGATACGCATCCTTCTGGAAGACGTGTAGCGCTCAAATTCAAATGTGTTCCATTTTTCATTAAATAAACAAAATATATTTTTTTCTATTTTGATTCTTCTTTTTCTGTTTGGCCGAGTTAGAGTTAGAAGAAATTGGTATGTTAGTTTCTTAATGGGTGGTGTTCATAGAACATGTTCAGCGGATGTTACAGATGCAGATTAAGTCTAATCTAACACTCGGATAATTATTGAATTCGTACGTCTTCCTAATGTTATCATTGTTTTGGAGCACATTAGCTTCTAGATAACCTTAAGTCTAACACATTCATACTAAAAAGGATGTCAAGTTGCTCTTTCTAAGCAGTTCAGTCACAAATGCAGCAGGTTTAGTTTTAATGAATTGAAGGTCGCCTCCAAAAGTCGCAAGGTTTATAAATAAAGGAGCCAAGGGACGTTGTTAGATTTTATTTCTCTGTTGTAACTGATATACAAGTGATCAGGAACGTTTCAAGGCCCAAAGTCAGTGAGTAGAAATCTGTAACGCTAAAGACAGTCCATATGTTTATTAGGAAAACGCTGGTTCTCTTTTTGCCTTTAATAACAAGCTAATATAATACTTATATTTATTAGAAATCGCTTTACTCACCTGGAGTATAGAAACGGAATTAAATCCTTTATTGATTGAGATAAATCATAATTTAGTGGTTATAATATGGCTGTTCACCTTCCATCCATGAATCTACAATTTCTCATCATTCTGAGACCCAGAGATATGTTGTTCAGATCAGATGAAATAAATATCAGTCCATCTACAGTAAATCTTGTATAAGTATTCATTTATCTACTAAGAGAAAATGGCACAAGCAAACTAAATTCAAAAACAATCGTTTTGTTGAAATATTCACTAGTTCTATGGACAAAGCACCTAGTTATATATTCAGAAGTAAAGTGCATTTCTCATTCGCTTCAGTAATAATAATGGCTAATAAAACATATCTGCTCAGGCCTTGAAGAAGAAACATCCTACAATAATCATTACTCACATTGCTCTTTTATGAGCCTCCCACAGACATTGCACAGAGAATAATTCAAACGACCTGATTATATACTAGTAAACAATGCAGGGTTAAATGAGGAGAATTATGGAAACTTGATTTAACCACACAAAATGTGTGAAAGTGTGATAGGTTGTGGCTCTTGTTTGTATGGCAGCCTGGGAAAACTCACATGGTGACCTTTTGGCATTTTCTTGCAAACAGAAAGTCGAGACAAGATTAAAATGAATAAACCCAATTTCCACATTCAAATACATCAATCAGACGTAACATTAAAACCACCGACAGGTGAAGTGAATAACGTTGATTATCTCGTTACAGTGGGACATGTTAAGGGGTGGGATACTGTATATTAGACAGCAAGTGAACAGTTAGTTTTCGAAGTTGATGTGTTGGAAGCAGGAAAAATAGCAAGTGTAAGGATCTGAACGCCTGACGAGCCAGATTGTGATGACTAGATGACTGGGTCAGAGCATGTCTTAAACAGCAGGTGTTGTGGAGTGTTCCCTTTATGCAGGGGTTAGTACCGACCAAAAGTGGTCGAAGAAAGGACAACGGGTGAACTGTGACAGGGCCATGGGCATGGAGGGCTCATTGATGCATGTTGGGAGCAAAGGCTAACCCGTCTAGTCCGATCCCAAAATTGCTGAAAAAGTTAATGCTGGCTATGATAGAAAGCGGTCAGAACACACTTGCTGCAGACCGGTCAGAGTGCCCATGCTGACCCCTGTTCACCGCCGAAAGCACCTACAATGGGCACGTGAGCATCAGAACTGGACCATGGAGAAATGGAAGAAGATGGTCTAGTCAGATGAATCTCGTTTACTTTTACATCATGTGGAGAGGAAGAGTTCAAGGTTCCCCAGATCTCAATCCGATCGAGCATCTGTGGGATGTGCTGGACAAACGAGTCCGATCGATGGAGGCCACACCTTACAACTTACAGGACTTAAAGGATCTGCTGCTAACATCTTGGTGCCAGACACCACAGCACACCTTCAGAGGTCCTGTGTAGTGTCCATGCCTCGGTGTGGCAGAGCTGTTTTGGATGTACAAACGGGTGTGATTTACTGATTCTGTTTTTATGTACAGCTCGTACTAAATTGTTTCAGAAAATAAAACAAAATCTAAGATAAAACAAAGGCAACCTGAGTAAACACTATTTACTGTAACAATACTATTTACTGAAGCAAAAAATTTTTCCAACACCAATACTGGGCCTGTGTGAAAATGTATTTGCCCCCGTGTTACTAATTCCCCAAATCTATGAAACTGCATTGATAATGGGATTCAGCTGGACTAGACACAACCAGGCCTGATTACTGCAAATCCTGTTCAATCAAATCAACTCTTAAATAAAGAACTTGATTTGAGTTGAAATGAAGTTGGTTAAAAGGTTTTATACCGTAATATAATATGGAAAAGTTGAAAGAAATTCCAGAAATGATGAGGAAGAAGGTGATTGAAATACATCAGGCTGGGAAGGGTTTCAAAGCTATTTCAAAGGCTCTGGAAGTCCAAAGAACCACAGCGGGAGCCATTGTCTCCAAATGGAAAAACTCTGTGCAGTAGTGAACCTTCGCAGAAGTGGCTTACTTTAAAAAAGTCCCCCAAGAACAAATCAACAACTCACAGCAACTACTTGTGACTGCCAGGAAGTCACAAAGGAGCCAAGGACAACATCAAAGGACCCACAGGCCTCTCTTGCATCACTGTTCATGACTCCACTATCAGAAATATACTTGCATGAATGGACGAGTGGCGAGATGAAAACAACTGCTAACCCAGAAGAACATTAAGGCTCATCTGAATTTTGCCAAAACACACCTTGATGATCCTCAAACCTTTTGGGAGAATTCTGTGGATTAATGAGTTGAAAGTGGAACCTACCTATGGTCAAGCATGGTGGTGGAAGTGTGATGGTGTGGGGATGCTTTGCTGCTTCAGGGTCTGGGCAATTTGCAATAATTGAGAGAAACATGAATTCTGCTCTCTACCAGAAAATCCTAAAGGAGAATGTCTGATCTTCAATTCGTAAGCTGAAATTCAAGCGCAACTGGATTATGCAGCAAGACAATGAACCAAGACAATTTTTGGAGTGGCCAAGTCAAAGGCCTGTTCTTGTTCCTGTTCTTCCACAGCAATGCCTGATAGGTTTCCCAGACTGCCACACATTTGTGCCCCTCAATGCAGCCATCTACCATGACTACTCCTCAGCACACAGATATAATGGAGTGAACACAAAAACTAGCTTCATACAGTTACATAATCACAAAAGCTCTTAATCTTCTCAGTGTAGATCAGCTACTGACACACGTCACATCATTAACCTGAAAAAGTATCATTACAGCAGCAACCAGATGAGTCAGGAAGTGATGGCAGAAACCTAGAAAGTGACAATACAGTGGTTATAGTGGATAAACTGTAATGACCTTTTATTTTTTTTGATGCACCCAAGAATGTCCGATCAATAAAATGTCCTTTATCAAGCAGGACGATGTGGTTTTCTAGTATCTGGTAAAAGTGCATTCTGCATATTGCACTCGGACATGCTGCACAGCCTGGAGAAAGGAGCCACTGCTGTTCATGCTATCAGGTATTAACCATGGCTCTTGAGAATACTGAGCAGTATGAAATAGATGCTACTTGTGTGGCTTCCCGAACCATAGCCCTTTTTAAAATAAAATCTCATTAGAAGTCTCATTAGAAATCTCAGACAAAGCAAAAATAAAAACCATCCTGGATTTCTAGTTGCAGAAGTGTGCAGGTGCAGTTAGCTTTAGGAGTAGTTTTCACAATGGCCTCCACTTTCAATCTTGCGTGCAGCAGGGCCCAGCTCCACTTTACACACACGCTGCGCAAACTTCAGCGAGCACAGGGTCTCTTCAACATTCCTCTCCAGTGAGGAAATCTGAAAATGATAAAGAAAAGCGTAAAGGGTTGGAGAGGTGAACTTGCAGTGTGTGCTCGCATTAGTCTGGTTTGGTGCATCTCCTTGTGAGTGTTCAGATTGACAAAATAAGCTTCTTTATGTTTATATGAGAGCATTCCTTTTTAATCAGTTTACTTCCTGTTTGAAATAACTGATTGATTTCTGTAGTAACCAAACGTATTACTACGACTAATAACCACTAAGGAGAAACTAATGTACACAATGTAGTTCAAGTTTCAAGAGAATATATATTTCTTAAATGTTTAGACCCTAAGTATAGTTGAGTATTTTATCCTCCTTACTCTTACTATTGTGATTTACTGCAGTACTGAATACAGACACATGCTTTACCTGCACTACCATGGCTGTTTTGTTGCCCTTGCCCAG
The DNA here is from genome assembly GCA_012411365.1 of Ameiurus melas. Taxonomy (NCBI): domain Eukaryota; kingdom Metazoa; phylum Chordata; class Actinopteri; order Siluriformes; family Ictaluridae; genus Ameiurus; species Ameiurus melas. The sequence continues at coordinate 31,795,753 of CM022757.1, read as the reverse complement.
TGAGTCCTGCAGCAGATATGTGAGGCGTGAGTTCCTGAAGGGGATGTAAGTGTGGCGGCCCCTCAGGGCCTGGATCACGTCTCCCAGTGCCAGCAATGAGCGATTGATGTTCTGGGCCTCCTTCAGCCGCTCACCTTCCGCCCCTGACTTGGACACACGCTCCGAACCAGCCAGGTCCACTAGATTCAGCTTACCTGGAGCAGAGATGCACAGGAGGATTGGGCTTAATAAAAATAAATCTGTTCGTTCTACAGCAGAGAAGGACACACATATTTAACATAGAAAACGTGTTTAATCCCAAGCCTAAAGATGTCAAAGGTGGCTTTAGTCATTCTGGTCATTTTTAAAAATGGAGCAACTGAAGACAAATCTTTGGTTTTTGTGAAAGTGGTATGCAGGCTCTCTCATAGGACTAGTTGTGCAAGCAGTGCAAGCTTGGCTTGTTCACTAATTCAGCTGATATTTTAGTCTATGACTAGGATTAGGTTTTCTATGAGAAGAATCACAAGAATCACAAGAGGCTCCTTGGACAAATGCCACATTCTTTTCAGTATATAATGTGAGTGCAGTTGAGTTACTTTCCATCACACTTGTTAAAATAAGATATATACCATGCCTTGCATAATTATTCACCCCTTTTAAGTTTTTCCACATTTTGTAGTGATATATTCTGGAATAAGTAGATATAATTGGGATTATATATCATGCATCAATGCAAAACAGCCCATAATGGTGAAGTGTGAGAAATATTCTATATAGTTTGCAAAATGATTTAATAATAAACGATTTGATTGCATAAGTATTCACCAGCATTACACCAGGAATTATTTCTGGTGCCCCAGCTACTATCTGAAGTCATATAAATAGTCGAATGGAGTTGCCAAGTGATCTCAATATAAATAGACGTGATAAAATCTGGCACAACTCGGTCTGCTTAAGAGTGTCAGTGACTGGGTATGGAGGGAATGAGTCAGAACAAGCAACAATTTATTAGAAATAATTTTGTGAAAGTATTGTATTGATATTCCCCCCATCCCACTTCAATTTTATGGGATATTCTGTGTACAGTAGATTCATAACATAGTTTACATTTATGGCATATGGCAGACGGCCTTGTCCAGAGCAACTTACGTTTATGCTTCCTTTGTACAACTGGGGAGCTGAGGGTTAAAGCCCTTGCTCCAGGGCCCAGCAGTGGCAGCTTGGCAGTGCTGGGATTTTAAGTCCAACATCTTAACCACTGAGCTACCACATAATCCCTATTAAGTTTGAGGTACTAATGATAAAAAATGTGGAAACATTCAAGAGGGATGAATATTTATGTAAGGCACTGTGTATATTTTGACTATGACGCTGACCAGTGGTTTTAGTGCCAGTGGCGAGATCTGTTCCCTGCACTGTGATGGTGAGCAGAGCATGTGAACGAGAGCTGTGCTGGTTCATTTGTGTCCCAAATGTTATCCTGTGTCTCCGAGCTGTTGCCAGAATCTGCAGGAACACACAATTACTAGATTACTAGATAATCCAGAAATATGTTCTTTATGCTTACAAGATTATGATTGAAACTACAGTACACTGAGAGACTCACTTTTTTGATATGCTGAAAGTTTTTGACTTCTTTGATCCTGAGACCAGGCACATGTAGCTGACCTGTGCCATCAGGATTGATTTTGATGTCCAGCTTCTCTCCATCTTTACTCAGCAGGTCTCTGAGATTTCGAGGAAAAAGACAATATTTCATGTATGTGATCTTTACCCCACTTGGTTTGTCAATACATTACTTGCAAGAGTAGATGACACAATTTGCCTCCGTTTCAATTTTCCAATTCTTAGACATGAAATGATACCTGAGAACCTCATTGTAGATCTCCACTGAACTGACATTGACCGTGTAGGTCCACATATCTTTCCTTTCCTCGATCTCATTGAAAAGGTGCTTCAGAGCTCGCTGGTTGATGCCTGGGTTCTCCACAGGACCCTGTATAGTACAGCATCTTATCATTTCTGTGCTCATATAGTGTGTATTGAGTTTTTTTTATATGTATACATGTAAATCCATGCAGTCAAATATCATATAGATAGGGAAAAAATCAATGTAAATACTAAAGACAAAATTTGTAAGGAAAAATTATGCTATTAAGCATTAAGTATTACTGATCAATTAATGGACGTAGAGGTAAGGACAAATGTTTGCATCCCCTATGGATTTTTAAAAGATATTTTCAAGAAACTAAACTAAACAACAATTGGTAACATAAAGCAAAACAGAAAATGAAGTGTTGTGTCTTTCTTAGTGTGGTTGGACGAAAGTAGCGCATGTCATCTGGCAGTGCTGTGTCAAAAAAAAAAAAAAAATTGGTCTATTAATCAATCCCTCCAGGATTTTGTGATCACAGAAATTAACACAAAATCAAGTAAACTCTGCAATATTCGTAATATTTCAGAAATACCACAGATTTCGGGCAAGATTCAGGCAAAGACCTTAGATTCACGTGTGTCACACTAGTACGGTTAAAAGGTCTCATTTACTGTCACGTATCTGGGAAACCCGGACTCCATTTCCCAGCAGCCACTGCACTACACCACATGACCACATGCGCTACCTCATGCACCTGACTGACGTTTCTGTTAATGAGCACTCTTGTGTATTTATAGTCCTTGTCTGCACTTTCTCCTTGTCTTTCGTTGTCTTAGACCCACGGTGTTTGTCAGTTCTTTGTTTCATGCCACAGCGTTTTTTGCCTAGTGTCTTGTTTTGTAGTCTGTTTGTTTGTTATTAAAATGATTTAAAATCTGCGATTGCTTCTGCCTCAACCTCCGTCCCGTGACAGAACGATCCCGTGACAGAACGAAAGACCGCGAATGAGAAGCAGCAGATTTAATTATATTTTTTTTCGTTCATGATGGATGCCTGGTATAACAACTACCCGGAGTGGTATCTCCGGCTCACGGAGCAGGGAAGAAGGTCGAGGGCACTGATGGCTCAGACCAGCCGCAGCCTCAACTTACCATCGCGGTACAGCGCATGCACCACTCCACACCCGGAGTTCGTGGTAGAATATGCCAAGCTATACGGGTTGGAGTGGATGCTCGAAGATGAGACTGAATCCTTCTGCCCTCCCTTCTTTGGATATCACTCTGCCGTCCCCTTCGCTGAGGTCATCACGCAGCTGTCCCGCTTAGCTGAGGTCATCACGCAGCCGTCCCGTTCAGCTGAGGTCATGCCGCCGCGCCCGTTCAGCTGAGGTCGTCACGCAGCCTTCCTGTTCAGCTGAGGTCGTCACGCAGCCTTCCTGTTCAGCTGAGGTCATCACGCAGCTCGGCCCCTGTTCAGCTGAGGTCGTCACGCAGCCGTCCTGTTCAGCTGAGGTCGTCACGCAGCCGTCCCCGTTCAGCTGGAGGTCGTCACGCAGCTCGTCCCCGCTTCAGCTGAGGTCGTCACGCAGCGCCCCCGTTCAGCTGAGGTCGTCACGCAGCCCCGTTCCGTTCAGCTGAGGTCATCGCGCATCTTCCTCAGCTGAGGTCACGCGCAGCCTTCCCGTTCAGCTGAGGTCGCCGCAGCCTCCCGTTCGGCTGTGGCGCGCAGCCTCCCCCTGCCCGGCTGTGGATGCCTCTGCCTCCCTGCTCGGCTGTGGACGTCGCCTGCCTTCCTGCTCGGCTGTGGACGTCGCTCTGCCTTCCTGCTCGGCTGTGGACGTCGCTCTGCCTTCCTGCTCGGCTGTGGACGTCGCTCTGCCTTCCTGCTCGGCTGTGGACGTCGCTCTGCCTTCCTGCTCGGCTGTGGACGTCGCTCTGCCTTCCTGCTCGGCTGTGGACGTCGCTCTGCCTTCCTGCTCCGCTGTGGACGTCGCTCTGCCTTCCTGCTCGGGCTGAGGCTCGTCGCTGGCCTTCCTGCTTCCGGCTGCGGTCGTTTCTCTGCCATCCTGCGTCGCTGAGGACGTCACTCTGCCTCCATGCTCCGCCGAAGACGTCGCTCCCTTACTTCGTGGCGCTCAGTGGGTCGCTCCCCCTTCCTGCTCCACGGAGGACGCCGTTCCCCCCTCATGCTCCTTGGAGAGCATCGTTCCTCCCTTAGGCCTCGCGGAGAACCTCGCTCCTCTCCCTGGCCTCGCGGAGAACCTCGCTCCCCCTTTGAGCCTCGTGAGAGACCTCGCGTTCCTCTTCTTCCCCAGGAAGGAGCTCGCCCCGCTTCCATGCCCCGCCCAGGACGTCCTTTTGCCTCCCTGTGCCATTGTGGGAGCCGCTCGGTCTACTGACTTTGTTGAGGACCTTTTGCCCGGGGGCCGTGTCGGTTTGGGCGCTCCGGGAGTAGCACCCTTGGGGGAGGGTTCTGTCACGTATCTGGGAAACCCGGACTCCATTTCCCAGCAGCCACTGCACTACACCACATGACCACATGCGCTACCTCATGCACCTGACTGACGTTTCTGTTAATGAGCACTCTTGTGTATTTATAGTCCTTGTCGGCATTTTCTCCTTGTCTTTCGTTGTCTTAGACCCATGGTGTTTGTCAGTTCTTTGTTTCATGCCACAGCGTTTTTTGCCTAGTGTCTTGTTTTGTAGTCTGTTTGTTTGTTATTAAAATTATTTAAAATCTGCGATTGCTTCCGCCTCAACCTCCGTCCCGTGACATTTACCAACAAACATCACTGTGAAACACTGTACAAAACAATTTCATGCAATTGCAATTTTGTCAATTCAAGTAGGTTTTAGCTAGAAAAAGCTCTGCAAGTTGCATCACAAATTTTGAAAAAAGCTGCAGGAAAATTAAGCATTTTTGGCTGCAGCAATCACACAAAAAACCCTAAACTCTCCACGGAATCCTGTACAGACAAGTTAGTTTAACATACATAGCTGTTTCATTTTTGTTGTAATAATGAAGAAGACACATCAAATGATTTGTAACAAGGTAAGTTTCAGCTTCCTGGGATTAAGCGGTATAGAAGGTGGATGGATAGATGGAAGTTAAGTTTCATTGTCTTTGTCTATGCAACATTTTTCGCTTGATCGTATGCATGAATTCCACTGGTGTGGTTCTAAATGGACTGTAACTTAATAAAACCACAACAATAAATCATTTTAAGTCAAAAAAATAAAAATGGCCACACTTGGATTTCAATGATCAGTTCACGAGAAACATGTTCCCAAATCTTTACTGGACTGCTTTTCCTCATCATTTAGGTCACTGTACCTCCATGGTGTAGGTCTTCCCTGAGCCTGTCTGGCCGTAAGCAAAGATGCAGACATGATATCCATCTATGCAGGAGGTGATCAGGGGCTCGATTTCTTGGAACACCTGAGTATGGACAATGGACAGATAAGGACGTTTCATTAATTATTTGATTATGATCAGTTATTATGCTTAGAAAATGTTACCAAGTTATACTTTCCTACTATTTTTGTTTTTTCATAGTTTAGCTTACATGCAGCACTTATTATTAGTCTCACTGTGCTATCAAGATTATACACACACTCATGTGGTCGTCCTGAAATGAAACCCGATCAGTACTTGTTCCTCTTTTTATTTTTTTTTCTTTGTATAGACATACACATTGTATAGACATTTAAACAGTAAATAGCGTTGCTAGTTCCTCTGTCTGTATTTTACTTCCTGTTCCTGTATTTATCAAGCTAGCCTGGGCAGAACAGTGGCAACAGCACCTCACAGCTCCAGGGTAGTCCTGAGCTCAGCTTGCTTACTGTTTATGTAAAGTTTCACTTGTTCTCCCTGTGTATGTGTGGGTTTTCTCTCGGTTCTCTAGTTTCCTCTCACCTCCCACAAACATGTTGTTGGGTGAATTGGCTAGACTAAACTACTCTAAAGCAGCGTAGGTGAGAATGTGTGTGTGTGTGTGTGTGCGTGTGGGTGTGTGTCTGCATGTGTGCATGGTATACTGAAATGGGCAGAGGTCCCATAAAGAGTGCATTCCTGCCTCACACAGTGTTCCTGAACAGAATAAAGAATAAAGCGCTTACTAAATATGAATGAATGAATGAATAAATGTATCTGTTTGCATTCTACAAAACATCCATAAATGCTTTCACAAATGCTTTATGTAAAAGGATAAATAAAGACACTTCACACGTGTCCTACTGTTTTTGGGTCCCATGTGTTAAAATAGTATTGAATACTATTCTCATACAGAAGGCCTCTAAGCTATTTCATGATCCAAGTATCACCACTACACTTCTTACACATTTATAAACCAGCATCAAAAAGATGATGAAAAGATGAAGACACAGAGTGCTTGATATGTTTAGAACAACAAGGAAAAAAGTAATACTGTCTAATATTTTTATTTTTTTTTTACCACAATGAACCATTATTTTCAGTTCAAATGATGACACAACCGACGTGGTGCTAGTATACATAGCCCCTGTGTACGGAGACTTCTAAGACACCCAGTAGAGCGCTTACCTCCTCTTGAGTAGCCTGAGGGTGAAAGACTTTGTCCAATTCAAAGGTCTTTGCTTTGCCCTTACTCAGGACAGTGAGAGCAGGTTCATTGTGTGGGTCCGTGGTCACAGCAACGGCCTGGCATTCGTCATGCTGGTCCTCTTTTAGGACTGGTTTCACACGGCACAGGACACGGATGTTGCCTGATGGAAGAGACATATAATCTGTCGCTTTCTTGAATTTGACTAAACAGAAAAAGACCTTCGGTTTAATGTCTATGCATACAGAATAAGAAATATTTATTACATATTATTAGAAGGATACCCAGGCTACCTTTCAGCTCTACCAACTGCTCGTGGTATTTCCTGCGAAGGGCAACCTCTTTCCTGTATTTCTCCAGAAGGTCCTTATTGGCCTCGGACATTTCATTTACTGCTGCTGAAATCTGTGAATGGGTCAGCGCAAAACATCTCGTAGAGAAAAAAACCACACTGATACTGACTAATTAATCAGTCATAACTGTCAAACATCTGCTGAGACAACATGTACAATTCACACTAACCATAATACACAACAGCTGGATTGGTGTGTGAGTGTGCATTGATGAAGCTGAATCTCTAGCTAGCTAAGTAGCCAAACTGCTTTACTAATGCACACACACTTTTTATCGTTATGTGACCATTCCCAGTCTTTTACACAAGTAACTACTCAACTTTAATCTATGGGCTAGTATTAAGAGCTTTATCCTTTCTGAGTATACTGTATAATCTCTTATGCAGTGTATTACAGATAAAAGTGAAATGTAAATTGACTTCAATCCAAAATATGTCCATCTGTTATTTGCAATGTATATGTTGGTTTATTTGCAGTTTTATTTCATTGGCCATACAATTTCTACTTTTTTGTTTTTCACAGTTTAGTGTTTACCTCTGTCCCTCAATATTAATCTGATCGTGTCTTATCAATTGTTTACTGTATACACCCCTGTGTTTGTCCTGCTCCTTTACAATTCTTACTAAATTAAAAGTTCCACTAGTATGTTACACTTTCAGAATAATATCATAACGATTTTAAAAAAAAAATATATATATGCAAAATAAAATCTCCATATTATTGCATGGACAAGTTGTAGTATTGATTTTGTTCCAATAAAAATGAAAAATCTCATGGCAGCAGGAATCAAGACTCATTTATTGATCTAACTGAATCATATTTGGGGCTTTTATAATGCATATCATTTCCGCTTGCCTGATGTTTCGCCTCCTTGATGGCTGATCCATAAAAGTCAGCAAAATTGCGGACCTGACTGCGGAGACTGGCATAGTCTGTCTTCATAGACCGCAGGGTGGGAGGGAGAGCATTCAGCCGTTGCTGTAGAGCTGATAATCACACACACACATACACAGAGTGAGACTGTAACTCAAGCATAATATTGACATCTGCCACTGTTGTCATGATAGCTAGAAAGGTCAAGATCAAACAGTGTTTTGAGATCATTGCAGCTATGACACCAATACAGTACATTTACATGGACAACAATATTCCGATATTAACCTGATTAAGACGATACTCTGATTAAGAAACTAGCATGTAAACAGCGATTATTGTTGACCTTAATCCGGCTAAAGTCATACTCGAAGTAAACACAAATCAAATTAAGACATGTGGAGTATTCCTGTTTCAGTCGCATTATCGAAGTGCATTACAGACATGTACACGCCTTAATCACACTATTAACGTTGTGTGGGAGTTTTCACCGCATTTTGCGACAGGACACTATCACACATGGCAGTGCTCAACTGTTTGACGACAAACATGAGAGCACGGCTGCATCCAAAACCGCGTACTTACCTATTATATTGTATGGGAAATACACGTATTATATTGCAGGTACGTACGCGGTTTTGGGCGTCTATTTGCGTGTATAGCATGACAAATAAGTACTGTAACTGCACTTGAAGCTTTCATGAAATTAAAAATAAAAACACCCAAACCTGTATACGGTACCATAACGAAGACGAACTCTATGTTGATACGAAAAATTCTGGAGAGAACGTCGGACGGCGTGGCGTGGGGACTTAATGACGTGTGCTGTTAATCGATATACGTTCTATAACATGCAACACGGGAACATGAGTATTCTAAAAGCAACTCATGTAAACACCTTAATCACAATATTGTCTTATTCAGAATAAGGTTAATAATTAGAGAACTGCTGTCCATGTAAACGTAGTCAGAGTCCAGAGAAAGTTAGCATGGAGTACTCTGGTATGGTATAGTGTTAATGCAGACTCACTCATGAATTGATCCTGCAGGCTCTGAAACTGCTCCTGTGAACAGTTTGCAGCTGCTTTCACAGCCTCATCTTTTTTTTCCTCCAGATGCTCGATCCCCTTCATCAGCTCTGCCTGTAGAGTCCCAATCTCTCTCTCATATGCAGCAATCTGGGGGGAAAATCAGACCCCATTATAGTGACTCCATTGCCCTGTGCAGGAGCCGTTGTTCTTTGCGTTGATCAAATATGAATAAAGCTCATGAGCAAATATGACCAATATGATTTCAACTTCAGATGGATCTTTAATGTCAAACACTAACCAGATTTTTGATTCAAGGGCTAAAATTACCTTATGCTGAAGATTGCAGCTAACTTCATCAGAGAGCCTGATTTTCTCCTCCAGCTGTTTGCATCGCTCTTTTTGACTGGACAACCTGTGTTTTAGCTGTTCGTTTTTCTGTCTGGTCTCAGTGAGTTGCCTTACTGTTGAAGGCGACTCCACTTCCACCGTCTGAGTGACATACTGTGAGAAAATAAAATTAAAGTGAATCCTACTGCCATCAATCTTTATGTACAATTGAAGATCAATGCACATGTCAGTTTGTGCTCTTCTGCGTAATAGATAGAGATGGTAACTTTCATTTAAGTTTACAGAGCACACCACAATAAAAATATCAGGTGAATTTAGAAAAGAACTGAAACACAAGTTTAATATAAATATATGTATAAAACAAATATATGGATGTGAATGTAAACAGAAAACATGGAAACATGTATGTATATGTAAGTAAATAAACTATTTACCTACTATAGTTATAACTAACACACATACACATACACACACACACACACACACAATTTCCCTTTTGCTCTATCTATCTATCTATCTATCTATCTATCTATCTATCTATCTATCTATCTATCTATCTATCTATCTATCTATCTATCTATCTATCTATCTATCTATCTATCTTATTATACAGTTTTCTATCTTTGAGCTCATTCAGTAACGTCTGTGAATTAATGAACCTAATAAGGAATATATAATTATATTTATAACAGTGAGGCATAAATATATAGCCTGAACCTGTTGGTGAATATAATATACTTTTGCATGATCTCAGTCAATAGACATCAAAGGATAACTATAGGAAGTGTAGTGTGCTCTCACTTTCACTATAGGCTCCTTGCTGCGCTCCTTGTCCAGCTCGAGCTGAAGCTCTTTCACTCTCTCATCTCGTCTCCGGAGCTCCTCTCCCCTGCACCACTGGTCCTGCTCGCTCTGGCGCTCCAGGCGTGAAAGCTGCTCAACCCGCTGCTGCAGAGTACTTTCCAGCTGCAGAACACGGCTGCGCAGGTTCTCATTCTCCTGCAAAGCCACCGCAAAATGGATCTACAGTGACGCTGCTGCAAGCAGACCCTTGCAAACAGCTGATCTGTGAATTCTTGGTCTCTAAGATTAATTGTTTCCAGCATAGTGAAGCTATTACACCATCATATACAGCACTGTGAAAAAGTATTTGCTCTCATCCTGATTTTAATTTTTTTGGTTTTGTGTATATTTCATACTCAATAGTTTCAGAAATTAAAACAAAATCTAAGATAATGCAAAGGCAACCTGAATAAACACAAAATACAGTTTTTAAACGACTCATCCAGGAAGTCACAAAAAGGCCAAGGACAACATCAAAGGAACTACAGGCCTATCCTGCACCAAAAAAGGTCACTGTTCATGACTCCACTAATGACACTGGCACCCATGGAAGAGTGGCGAGGTGAAAACCCCTGCTAACCCAGAAGAACATTAAGGCTTATCTAATTTTGCCAAAACACACCTTGATGAACCTTTTGGGAGAATGTTGTGTGTATTTATGAGTCCAAAGTAGAACTGTTTGGAAGACAAAGGTCTTTACATATGCCATAAACCAAACACCAAATTCCACAAAAAGAAGATCATAACTATGGTCAAGCATAGTGGAGGTAGTGTGATGGTGTGGGGATGCTTTGCTGCTTCAGGGCTTGTGCAACTTGAAATAATTGAGGGAAACATGAATTCTACTCTCTACCAGAAAATCCTAAAGGAGAATGTCCAGTCTTCAGTCCATAACTTGAAACTCAAGAGCAACTGGATTATGCAGCAAGACAATGATCCAAAGCATAGGAGTAAGACCTAGGTGGGATATATTAGGCAACAAGTGAACAGCAAGTTCTGAAAGTTGGCACCAGGATGCACTATGGGAAGAAGGCAAGCCAGCGGAGGCAGTGTGATGCTCTGCGCAATGTTCTGCTGGGAAACCTCTGGTCCTGGCATTCATGTGGATGTTACTTTGACACCTACCTAAACACTGTTGCAGACCAAGTACACCCCTTCATGGTAATGGTATTCCCTAATGGCAGTGGCCTCTATCAGCAGGATAATGCGCCCTGCCACACTGCAAAAATTGTTCAGGAATGGTTTGAGGAACATGAGAAAGAGTTCAAGGTATTGACTTGGCCTCAGATCTCCATCTGATCGAGTATCTGAAGTATATGCTGGACAATCAAGGCCAATCCATGGAGGCTCCACCTCACAATTTACAGGACTTAAAGGATCAACTGCTAACATCTTGGTGCCAGATACCACAGCACACCTTCAGAGGTCTTGTGGAGTCCATGTCTCAATGGGTCAGAGCTGTTTTGGTGAGACAAGGGGGACCTACACAATACTAGGTAGGTGGTTTTAATGTTATGGCTGATCAGAGTAGTTTTATGTACTGACACTTGTGTACTGTTAAGAAACCCATTTTTGTAGAACTTCATAATGTAAAGCTACATTATGAAGTTCTGCAAAAATGGATTTCATGACAAATGTTTTTGTTGTAATTCATTCATTAATTGTATGGTTGTAAAACATAAATAGTAGACATGCCTTGGAAGGGGGGCGACGATGACATGAATCACACCTAACCCTAGTGGTCCCTCACTGCCAAAGGTCCAGAATTTAAGTGTTTTTTTGTTTTTTTTATATTAATTAATATAATTCTTTACAGGAGTATTACATGCGCAGCAACTACGTTATGACGTTTAACACGATGTTATGTGTAAATCTGTGAGGCTAACGACAGCCAGCTGGATAGTAGGGTATGGGGCGAAAAGAGTAGGAGAGATGGAAAACAGGCAGCATCGTCATGTTGTAGGATATTAAACATATGCTCAAAAAAACTGCCATCAGGTTAAAGTTGTTATATTTACTACCTAACCTAACAGTTGAGGTAGCTAATGCTAGCTACATGCTAGCGAACAGCCGTCAATCCCACAGGAGCAGAAGGTAGCTAATGTTTTCACTCGTGTGTGTCTGTCAGGATTACGCGAAAACTACATGATCGATTTTCACAAAACTCAGTGGAGGGGTGTAGCATGGGTCAAGGAAGAACACCGTAAATTCTGACCATTATCCGTCCAGTGGAACTAGCTAGCATCAATACCCTTCATGTATGTGTGATGTGTGTTCCCTTGTGTCGGTGATACGTTCACGTGCATGCGCGTGTATAGGCCAAATAAATAAAGCACCTTTACCCTTTAAAATAAGATTAGTTTGCTGACAAATGATAATTTAGTGATCCTACAAGTGTAAATTTAAACTGAGTGACTGATTCAGAACTTCAAGTTTCACAACATCAAAAAAAAAACACTGAAGAAATATATTAGCTTAACAGGTCTGACATGTGAATTTGTGATTTGTCAAATAATATACAGTGCCAAATAAATATACAAGCTTATTCCAGATAATGAAACAGTTGACTGCACGCCACATTACATCACTGACCAATGCCTATACTGTATATTTACAGATGATTCACACCAGCTCAGGGAAGGTCAAGCGTGTGTGTGTGTGTATATAAAATATATTATATATATATATATATATATATATATATATATATATATATATATATATATATATATATATATATATATATATATATATATGGAAGGTCAGGAGAAGGAGATTTTTTAATGATCTAGGATTTTTCAGGCCACGAAATCAGTTGAAGAAATCTAAGAGAGTGTGCATAAGATGTCTGATGGCTAGAAATACCATTTATTCAGGAACTTGTAGTTTAATAATTTTCCAGTAAAGTTCCTTAAATCTATTCTGTTGTTAGCACAGGTTAGTGCATAAAAAGTCACCAAAATGAAGTATTTGAACCTCATAATTAAATAGAAAATGAGGGGGAAAACTGTAGAAAGGTTCACTTTTTGAAAGGAAAAAAAGTACTCCCCTTCCACTATGTTGGCTACAGGCCTGATATACAGTACATACGTTTTACAAGTTGGAAACAGGTTTGAAATTTTGGAAGATGATCACTATACAGATGTTTATACAGATGCTTTTCTGTTTGTATTATGCTGTTGTTATAATACAATCCTAGAAATAGTGTAATAATGCACATGCACATCCAGTTACCAACATTGTACCAAAAATGTATCAACAGTGTAGTAAAACCTAAGCAAACCAATAATTTGCTATATAACCTTCATATACAGTGTGCTCGGTATCATAACCCAAAACTTGGCCTAGATACATGCTCATGCATATCTATAGGAAGGTGATAAGGACCTTAAAAAAAATCCAGTAAGTCTCACCTTAATGAGCAGTGAGCTGGACTGAGATGGGATGATGGACAGCTGCTGCAGGAGACCCTGAGTCACTGACAGGCTCTGTTTCAGACTCTCATTCTCAGCTGACAAGCACAGCACACGCTTTTCTGAGTCTGTTGCTCCCTAAGCCAAAGCACAAAAGCCCCAGCTCAAATCTTGCCATGTGAATAATAAAAGGAACGGATTCTACTTCATAATCGTTGTTATTCTTCAGAGAAGGTGTGACAGAGAAGAGTGCTTACGGATGCAATGCGGAGTTTGGATATCTCTTCTTCTCGCTCCTCAATGCAGCTCTTCAGCTCATCAATCTATAAAGGAGAACGAGAATGAGATCTGGGACATTTTTCTTAGGCTGGAAAGATGCAAAGACAGTGCGGGTGTACAAATGAAAGAAAATACAAATAAATGTGGATAGATGCTATTTTGGACCTTTTAGATAAGCTGAAGTAGAGCTGTACCTGCTATTAGAAGGCCTGGAAACTGGGGCATGCAGGGAGGAATGATGGCCTGGAAATGGGATGGATGAAAGTTGGGTAAAAATGAGCTCATGGGGGAAGAGAGAGAAAGAGAGTGAGAGTGAGAGAGAAATAGAGAGACAGAGAGAGTATTAGTATTACCTGCTGTTGGAAAGCTTGTACTTTGGAGTGGCGGTCCTGCTCTCTCTGCTCAAGTTGTGAGTGGAGGAGACGCAGCTCACCTCGCAGCAGACTCCTCTCTCCTTGCAGGCCGCACAGAGACTGCACCAGCTTATGCAGGCCCGGAGAGCCTGCTACACACACAAACACACACACTAATTAATAATAATATTACATTTCCCTGGCATTGCATTGTACTGTACATACTTTCAATATTATAATCATCATCAAGTATAATGGTCATCATTATGATCATTATCGAATAAATCACATCACCACAATGCATGATTATGGTGTATTTAACATCTAAAACATTCAAGTTTAAAGTTTAACTAACATGTAGAATATTTCAACATCACTCCATCAGTGAATATAAATTCATCACTGATCTACAGTAATTGCACTATCCTGGTCAGGGTCGTGGTAATTCTACTGGGCACACTGGCAGGAGAACACACTCTGGATGAGTGCCACTGCAGTGTACTCATTCATCCACACACATATTTATACTTTAGGGCAATTCAGCACAATTTAGGGGCAAATCTTTCCATGTCTATATATAACAGCAACGTGAGTGCATGTGAAAGTTACCATCTGCCCTCTTATTATAAGTGCACTTTGAAGACCAAGAGAAGCTGAAACTTCCATGTTTTATTCAAACTATTCACACACAGTTGTCGGTGTTGGTGCTATCTGAGAGATCTAATTCATTTATGTGTAATTTCCTCTGGCAGTGTTGCAATGCTTCAGTTTGAGAGATACTGTAGATCATCTGGTGGCCCACAGAAAAGCGTGATGCATGTGATTACTTGATGCATCTGGATCACTTGAAGCAGCTAGGTCTAGACATCTTTATCAATTATTTTGGACATTTGTTCCTCATGCGTCACCACTTACCAATGTAATCTGATGAGGAAAAGAACAATTTATTGTCTGCTCTGGCTTGGGTTGACTGCTTCTTTGCATTTCAGCAAAAACTCTGTCCAGAAACTGACTTAGCAGTTGGACCTTTTCCAGCATGTGCCCTTAAAATCACCCTACCCTATAAAGATCTTCCAAATGAATTCATTTGAGTGCACAGACCAGTCGATAATATAAAACCTGTCATTGAAAGTTCTATACAAGGCGAAGGAGCTGCAAATCTCATTGGTTAAATAAATAATGAAAATGCGACTGATGCCTACTGTTAATATGCCGTGAAATATAATAGCATATTCTAACCTGCAAATGGAGGCCATGCATCTGATATTCAGGGGAAGTGGATGGTGTACTGTATGTACATGGATTCTCTTATTTGTACATTTATTAAACAGATTGGTTGCCACGTTATGTCATTTTGTTTTTTAATGTAGATTAGTATTTTGCCCCATCCCTGGAAAATCATTGGGTCAAACCTTTCCACCCCACGATAAAATGTCAGACTACATCCCTGATTATGCGTATTGATTTGACTTATTGTAAGCTTCTTGGAGTTCGTGAAAAATTCAATCTAAATATATTGTAATGCTGTAGAACGTTCTCATGGTTATCACTGTGATACAAAGAGTTTCTGATATTAGCTCTCATGGGAATGCTATGCATGCTCTCCATTCAGATCATTGAATTCAGGACATTTTGTGGGGGATAGTGTGCAAAGCACAATCCTTTTAAATTGCTTGTATTTGTTCTTCCAAGGTTCTTCTCTCTCCCTTCCCCCTCTCACCTTCAACTGCCACGTCCAAAACCCCTCTCTGTTTCCATAAATCTCGGGGTAGCACTCAGTAGATCTGAACCTTTATTAAAGCTCCACACAAACAACAGCTATCCATAACTCACTAAATGCTAGCATTTTTTTATCAAAAAAAGAAAGAAAGAAAATCTAAAAGAATAGTCGTTACTGCAGATTAGTGTTTCCAAAGTTCAATCAGACATGTTACTGTAAATGTGAAATTACTCAATTCTGAGATGCTGTAGACTTTAGTAGGCAGGGCCTAACATCCTTAGTGAATTAATATTTATGGTTAAAAGTGTACCATATGCACCACTTGTTCTGTCTGAATTTTTTTTACAAGAAAAGAAAAGAAAAGAAAAATCAAAGCCACACAGACATCCTTACTGTCGTTATCAGGTGAAGGGGTCTGCTGCTGAGCAATGGCCTCCTCCAAGCTGTGAATGACGCTACTCTTGTCACGAAGGCGCTGCCTGTAGGAGCTGCGCAGGGCTTTCATCTTTCGCCGGTGCTGCACACGGTGTCTGCACAGCTGCATGCGGTACTGCTCGGCCTGCTGCTGCAGCTGTTGCAGGTGGGAGTACTGCTCCAGGAAGCTCAGTAGATGAGACATCACTGCCACCAAAGGAGACTCGAACACCTGCAGACCGACATATGAGAAATTACAGCTGTGTAGAGTATTTGTGTTACATTCATTACTACTATGCTTTATTTGCCCATAGTTATTGCTATTCCTGCAGATATGGGCTTGAGATACGGCTCTTTACCTTTTCCCCTGTCTCGGTGTGGACACTGGAAACTCTCTTCTTTTCCGTTTCCTGTTTGAAGGAGAGGAAGGCTGCCAAAGGTGTCTTGGCCGGGACTGCATAACTGTCATCAATGTCGCCATCTTCATCACTGAGAGACAGTTCATCGCTGTCACTGCTGCTGCTGCCTGGGATAAAACCCAACAATATGACCATCAGGGTTATGTGAATATGACAATGAATGATATTTTTATGATAATCAGAACACTAGAGGTACCAATACTGAAACCCTGAGTATCAGCCGATATCGATATGCATCATATATGCTTTGAACATTTACAAAAAAAATTGAAGCAGTTAAAAAAATAGAGGAAAAAATGCACAGCTAAAAACATGACTTGCACAAAGCCACAACGTTCACTTACATTGCAAATATAATAGTGTAAAGAGCAAATATCATTTTAAAATGATCCCAACAACACATACAATCAAGTTTCTTTGTAAGTAAACATTTACAGTTCCATTTGTTACAGAATTTGATCAAATTCATTCTTTTTCTTTTCTTTTAAATCTGATATATGATC